>PVJI01004693.1:0-105195 GCA_004026765.1 Micronycteris hirsuta | reverse complement strand
GGGGCGGGAGGCACGGGGGAGGTTGTTACAGCCCAGCATTAATGGATCCGCTCACCTCACTGACCCTCACCCACCTTACTGACAAGGACCTCATAGCTTCGTGGCGGACCCTGGTGACCAGGTCCACGCTCCTGACTGATCTGCCCCATTCTCACTGACCCTGCCCATTTTAGTGACTCTGCTGGACTGAGCCCCATGGATCTCACCCACCTGGTTGACTGATCCCCAGATGGTCACAGATGCCACGGACCCCCACGGACAGACCCTTCCCACTACCCCGACCTCACCCACTTCGCTGACCCTGCCTGCCCACAGCCCCACCCCTAGTGGTCCCTAACCCCCGACCAGAGGCACTTCTCACCCTCGGATCGCCAACGCAGAAAGAAGCCGCGAGCTCCGGGCACCAGCTGCCACTGCAGCCTCAGCGAGTGCTCCCCTCGCTGCACGACCCGAAGGGTCTCCAGGGTGGTTGGCTCCTCCGGAGCTTGAGAGAAAGCACGGGCTTCAGGGAGGCTCCACCCCCACTGGTCCCTGGGCCAATCCCACACCAACTGTGGACCGCACACCACCCCCAACCAGCTGGTCTCTCTGCCCTCATCAGGCTTCCCCCGCCTCCATCCTTAGACCACGCCCCCACAGGCTCGCGACCAATCTCTGGACCCTATTCCAATTCGGAGCACAGACCCCACCCTTGAACAGTCCAGGCCGTCAAACCAAGGCCCGCCCCAATCCAAGTTCCTCATACGCGTGGTGACGACAATGGAGACAGGTGCGCCTTCGCGGTCCCCGACCAGTGCCGTCACTCGCACGGAGTAGCTGACTCCGCCTTCGAGGCCCCGTATTTCTGCTGAGTCTCTGTTTCCTGGTAGTATCTGTTGTTTTGTGGGGCCACCTGTCCAGGTGAGCACAGGTGAATGGTTAGAGGTCGGGGTGGCTAAGCACAGGGGGCAATCGCAACCACAGAGGACAAGGGCGGGGTCAGGGAACCGTACCCTCTCTCCGGCCCCAGACCAGTCTGTAGGCTGTGGCTCCAGGGACCCCCACCCAGGTGATCCGCAGAACGTCGCTGGTAGCATTGAGGATCTGCAGCTTTGATACACTACCCACCGTCTCAGGGCCTGGGGGCAGAGGCAGGGGGAGGGGTCAGAGGTCACTGAATGGCGGGCAGAGAACAAGTTGGCAGTGCGGAGTGGTCAGTGCGGAGAGGTCTGAAGGTCCGAGTGAGGTTAGTGTGGACGAGTCAGTTTAGGAAACCCGAGAGGGAGGAGGTCAGTGCCTCGGAGTGGGCAGTGTGGAACAGCCAGGAGTTTGCTGTGGGCGGGCGCGGAGTCAGCGTGGGGTGGGTCAGTGGGGGGAGAGAAGCCACTGAGCAGTGATGGAGGGCAGATGGAGCAGTCAGGAGCACACGGCGAGGCAGCGTGGCCCGTGAGACGTGGCAGGCAGCTGTCCGGGGTCCACTCACCGGTCCGCACGACCACAGAGGTGGGGGGCCCTTCGACACCATCCACACTGGCCCACACGCGCACTGTGTACTCAGTGTCTGGCTCCAGCCCGTCCAGCTCGGCCACTGCGGCTTCCCCAGAAACCAGCCGGGTTTTCTCTGGGCCTGGGAGTGAGGATGGAGGCAGCTCCAGGGCTGGCCAGACTCCGGCCCCGTGCCCTGCGTGGACCCCGAAGAAACAGCCTGTATTCTGCCCAGACTTGCCCCCCATAACCCTCCCAACCGCCTGATCCCCACCGTGGCCCGAGTGCCAGGAAATCCTGTATCTGGTGGCACCAGGAACCTTGTTCCAGGCGATGGTGACAGACGAGCTGCTGCTTTGAGTCACGTGGACTGTCCTCACTGGGCCCAGTGGGTCTGAGGGGAGAGGCAACGGAAGGTCTGATGGGGGAGGTATGGGGCCATCTTTTAGGGGGAGCCTGTTGAAGCCTCATAGGAGGCCGGTATCTGACAGAAGGAGCGGGGTTCCGACAGAGGGGACGATGGGAATCGAGGTGGCAGGTGAGAGGAATTTGAGAGACCAGACTGCCTGACCCAGAAGAGCAGGGCCCCCGGGGGCCCTGGGAGGCGGCGAGGAGTCGGACAAAGGAGAAAGCGTAAGTCTAAGGGGGGAGTTGGGTCCAGCAGGAAAGGCAGGGGGGCCTGAGAGAAGAAGGGGTGTGAATTCGAAGGCAAAGACAGAGGGGTCACAGGGGAGAGGCAGGGGAATCTGAAGAGGCAGGGGTCGAGGAGGAGCCTGGGGAGACGGAAGGGAGAAACAGGGGCTCCGAGGGAGAAGGCAGTGGGAATCAGAAGGGGGAGACTGGGGATCCGAGGGGAAGCAATGGTCTGAACCGGAAGGTCTGAGGGTCTGACCGGTGCGAGCCACGATGACCACAGGGGGGCCCTCCTCTCTCCCTCGCAGTGCCGACACAGACACCTGGTAGGAGGTTCCAGGCCGCAACCCCGTGATATCTGTGACAGCAGATTCTGGGGACAGTGTCTGGCTGGACTCCGGACCTAGGGTCAGAGGGAAGTATTGGTATGGCTCCCGCCTGCGCCCTCAAGCCCCCACACCCTGATCGTTCCCCTCAGCAACCCCCCCCCCCGACACGCTGCACTAACCACTGTCCGTCCTCCAGGTGACCCGAAACCCGCTGGCTCCAGGAACAGGTCCCCAGGCCACTCGCACTCGAGTGGCATCTGACGCCACCACCCGCAGCCCTGGGACGGCAAGGGTGGTTTCCGGCTCTGGGGGTTAAAGACAGAGGTCAGGGGTCAAGACTAGGACCCAGCAAGTCAGGCAGCTGGCGCCCTCGGCCCCCTGCAGCGCTCACCCCGGCGGACAGTGAGGATGCCGGCGCTGCCCTCTCGGGCGCCCACCCGAGCAGACACTCGCACGACGTAGCTCAGCCCGGCCCGGACGTCCTCCAAGTCAAAGGCCATCTGACTCCCAGGAAGCACCAGGGTCCGCTCAACCCCTGAGGGAGAGGGCAGGGGAGCAGGCCGGGGTGCATGAGACGGAGGGATGCGGGATGACGGGCGTCAGTGATGGACAGCGACACGGGCCGGAAGGTCGGTGAGGGACGGGCCACAGGAGAAAGAGGGTGAGAGACGAGGACGTGGGGAACGAGGGTCGGTGATGGAGAGTGACCCGGGATAGCCAGGGCCAGGGGCAAATGGGGATACGGGCAGATGGGGGTCAGTGGACATGATGCGCGCTGACAGGTCACTGATAGCGATGTAGGGTGGCTAGGGACATGGGATGAGGGGTCCATGTGGACAGCAGTCACAGCCGGGTGGGTGGAAAAGGAGCCCGGGGGAGGCTGTGGAGACCAGGAGTGGAGGGAGGTGGGGTGAGGGTGCAGTCAGACCCCGAGGGCTGAAAGTGTGCATGGGGTGGGGTGCTGGCTGTGTCCACCTTACCCTGGGTGCCGCGTACAGTGACGCGGTACTCGGTGGCGCCGGGAACTGGTCTCCAGGACACTCGCACCCGCTGCCCTGGCAGCTCGGTCGCCTGTAGACCTGTCACTGGGCCCACGGGCTTCTCTGGCCCTGTTGGAGGGCACAGCGTGAGAGGCAGCCTGGAGCCCCGTCCCCCACCCTCACCTGGCCGGGCCTGCTGATCCCTCACCCGTGGGGACCACAGCCGCAGGTGTGGCCACCTCTCGGCCCTCCAGCAGGGTGTAGAGCGTGAAGCGGTACTCAGTGCCTGGCTGTAGCCCATCCAGCTGGTGGCGGGTCACATGAGAGGGCAGCACCACCTTCTGAGGCACCTCCAAGCCTGCACGACAACAGGGTCGGGATCAGGCCGGCTGAAGCCAAGCCCCAGCCCTGCCTGCCCGCCCTTCCCCCTGCACTGACCACTCTCACGCCGCCACTCCAGCCGGTAGCCACGGGCCTCGGGCACCGCGTTCCAGGAAAGAAGGATGGATGTGGGGCCCAGGATGACCGGGCGCAGCACCTGCTCCACAGAAGGGTCTGCCCAGGGCACACGGGACATCAGCAGTGTCCTCGCCCTGTCTGCCTGTCCACCCATCCCGGAGAGTGCACCCAGCCTTCTCACCAGTGCGGGCAGTCAGGGAGGTGGCAGACTCCATGCCACGGCCAAGCAGGGCACTCACGGTCACCTCGTAGTCTGTGCCAGGGTCCAGGCCACGAAGCAACACTGACCCCTGCCCAGGGCCCAGCTCCTGCTGCTGCATGGCCCCGCCTGCACAGGGCGCACAGAGGTCTGAGGGGGTCTTGCAGACTCAGGGCTCTCCCGTCCTGTGTGAGGTGCAGAGACCCCCTTCAACCCACACCTCTCGCTCACCACTGAGGACCCGCCAGGTCACACGGTAGCCAATGGCACCTGGCACACTCCGCCAGGCCACCAGGAGGCTGTGGGCTGTGGTGTTCTGGATGGTCAGCTCCGGCCCCTCCAGGGCAGCTGGGGGAAGGTTCCACCAGGGGTTAGTGGAGTCAGGCGTGGGGAAGGGCCCGTGGGGAGGGTGGTCAGGGGGGCGGGGTCAGAGGGTAGCAGGGTGGCTCACTGGTCCGAGCTGTGCCGCTCACGGCCTCCCCGATGCTGTTGGCGTACAGGGCGACCACCGATACTTGGTACTCGGTCAGTGGCCGGAGGCCCTGCAGCCGAATGCTGGTTTCACCAGCAGGGACGCTCACCTGCCCGGGATCAGAGGTCACTTCATTTTGTCCAGCCAAGTCCCCAGTCCTCCACCCACCCTCCTGACACTGTTACCTCGCGCCGCTCGCTCGGCAGTGGCTGTCCCAGCCCTGTCAGGGGAGTGTACTGGACCTTGTAGCCAGTCACAGGGCCACTGGCCGCCGTCCACTGGACTCTCAAGGACTGACTGCCCAGCTCAGACAGCACCAGGTCTCGTGGACCAGAGATGGAGTCATCGGCTGGGAAAAAGGAAATCAGGGGGCAGGATCAGGGGTCAGCTCTTACGGTGAGGCGCTGGGGTCAAGGGTCAGGAGCACAGCGGTCTGGGCACCACCTCCAGGGCAGGGTCGGAGGGCCGCGCCCCCGGCTGGCTGTCAGGAGCACAGAAATGGGCTTGGGGTCAGAGGCCCGGGTCAGGGAGCACACGGTGGGCAGGGACTCACGGGGCAGGGTCACGGGCACGCCTCCCGCCGTTGTGCACACTCTCCGGGACACGAGAGGCAGCAGCGTCCTCAGGATGCTGAAGTCGTTGACAAAGAAGAAGAAATCGCCCGTCGGCTGTGAGGCGACTCGCTTCAGCTCCTCGGGGTCCGCATTCTTGATCCCTGAGGTGATGTCCAATCAGGGCTCAGCTGCCCACATGCTCTCCGGCTGGTCCCCGCCCCAGCCAGCCTGTCACCCTGGCTGGGAACTCACCCACAGCAAACAGCTTGACCCCCTGCCCCTTCAGCTTCTGGGCAGCTGGGTCCACCAGGTCCTGGGACTTCCCATCTGTGATGAGGATGCAGACCTGGGCAGGTGCGGGGGTCAAGTCAGGGCTGCCTTGTACAGTGAGACTGGGGTCACCCTGGGAGGTGTGGTGGGGAGAGAGATCACCTTGGGGACCCCAGATCGGGCCAGCTGGGGCAGGAAGACACGGTCTGCCACGTGGAGAATCGCGGCCCCTGTGCGCGTGTTGCCCCCCTTGTAGCTGAGGTCACGGATGGCACGGACCACTTCCTCCCCAGAGCCGAGTGCATCCAGGCCAAACTCCGTCCTGTGGGGGTTGGGGGTGGCAACAGACTAGGGGCCAGGTCCTTTTCTGGCCCTGGTCTCGAGGAGGCCTCTGGGGTGAGGGTTTTGAGTACCAGGCCCCCCGAGGGTCCGTCCTCTACCTCTAAAGCCCCCAAGTTAACAAACTCTTCAGTTGCCCTGCCCTGCCTATGGCTGGGCCAGGGCAAGCCTGCAACCCTTGGGCTCTCCACCTCAGGGGACAGGATGTCTGGTTAATTAAATAATGGCAGGAGGAAGGGCCCAGTTGTAGGGAGGTGGACGTTGGCCAGACAGGAAGGCCATCTGGTGGTGAGTGGAGAGACAGAAGGCATCAGGGGCTGGAACACGGGAGTACCGCAGTCAGGGGCCTCTTGAAGGCCCTGGGCCCCGTCCTGGGCCCTCCCTCTTGAGATCAGGGTGCAGAGCCCCCTCCTGGCAGGGCGCCAGTCTGGGTGTGTCTTCAGTGCCAGGGCTCTATCTAGGAGAGCCCTGTTCTGTCTGCAGAGGAGGTCCTGGCTGGGGGGCTCTGGGTTCCCCAAAGCCTGGCCTGAGGGTTTTGGGGATCTTTGCCCCTGCCTGGGGGAGGGGTCCTGGTGGGATCCCTGGCCGCCCCCAGCAGCCACTCACCGGGGGTCGTCGCTGTACTGCACCGCAGCGAAGCGCACACCCTGCGCACTGACTGCTCCCGAGAAGGGCAGCACCAGCCCCTCGAGGAAGCCCCGCACTTCGCGGAAGTTGCTGCGGCCAATGGAAGAGGAGCCATCGAGCAGGAACACGATGTCGGCGGTGTACAGGCGCGTGCAGGACACTGGGGCAGGGAGGAGCGGTCACCACCTCCTCTTGGGCCCCCCACCCCATACTGCTCTGAGGTCTCTCGGGACTAGGGGCTGGGCTAAGGGGAGTCGTCCTCATCTGCTGCGCAAACCGGCCCAGTGCCGCTGAGGCCTGGGAGCCTTAGGAGTCCAGGTGGCCCCGGCGCCCAGGGGGAGAAGAGCCCCGCGCCCCTACTCCCCGGCCCCTGGAGGACTGCTGGGGAAGAAGAGTTGCCTGCGGCGGGTGGTGCGGAGTGATCTGGGGCTGCGGTCGGCCTCAGAAGGTCCCCCGAGTGTCTGGGGAGCCAGAGTTAGGGTCTGCGTAGGCTAGGGTGCGGTTTGGGAGACGCAGCGCTGGGTCGTGGAGGGTTTGGGGAGTCCGGACAGACTTAGGAGGCCTGCTCGCAGGGTCGTGGGGAGGGGGGTGCGGATCCGGGATGAAGGCGGAGTGCAGCCGCAGGTGACGGGGTACAGTGCCCTGGAAGGCGTCCCTCCTTGTCGTGCCCACCTCTCTCCCTGGGCTGGGCCCGCACTGGGGGCGCCCCTGCCAGGATCCCGGCGCAGAATGTGGCCACCAGGAGTCGCAGCCTCATCCTAGGTAGGGGAAAAGGTCAGCCGGGACCCTGCCTCTGTCCCTTGGCCCCCATGGCCTTGGTGGGTCCAAGCCCAGTGTTCCCCGACCCCCAGTCCCGGTCTTGCCTGCCGGTCCGTCCGCCGGCTCCCACCGCCAGCCACCGCCGCTGCAGTCTCGAAGCCACAGCAGAGAAAAGTCCCTAATCCCAAGGGGCGGAGCGGCAGGCGGGGACGCAGGGCCCGCCCCTACCCACCTCCCAGAGGTCGCCGCCCCCCTCTCCCCTGGACAGATGATCTAACTCAAGAGTAAAGCCCCCCACCTCCTATGGCTTCTGGGAATCCCACCGAGGGGCCTCTCTCCAGACAGATGCTGACGGGGCGTCCCCTCAAACCCATCCAGGGTCAGAGGTGCTGGTTGCGTTAGAGAAAACAGAGTGACTGGGGAAGTGACTGCTGGTGGCCAGAATTCCCACAGGCTCCTGGGGACTGAAGAGGCAGCAGGATGGGGGGAGGGGGGGAGGCTGCAGCTGGAAGTGACTCACCCCCCCCATGGGGGTGCCCAGACAAGCCCTTGGGCCATGAGTCCCGCCGGCCACTCCCGTGATTCAGCCGTCCCTCTGTCTGCTGGGTCTCCTGTGCCGCACCCCAATCCCTTTTGATAAGCAGAGCAGCCCCCCAGCAAATAAGGGCACAGAGCTCATCCCAGGGAAAGCAAGGCACCCCTGGGCTGCACCCAACTAATGCGCACCCCCCTGTGGAGAGTGCATCCGGGAAAGAATCCGTGTCATGCTCATGCATACGTGTCCGTCTCAGTGTCCGGCGTCCCCCACGATGCCCTGAACCAGGCCCAGACAGATGCCATCCAGCTGTGCCTGCAGGGAGGGGCTATCCCGTGCAGAGGTTGAGACCACCCACAGGGACAGCTCATGTCTCAGGAATTCACCCCCTCCTGCCTGCGCCCCCTCTGTCCTGCCTCAGGGCAGGTGCCCCTACCTACACCCCCTTCAGTCTACTCTCCCTGAAGGCCCACTTCCACCTGGCATCCCACCAGGCCCAGAGGTCCCCCCGGCTTCTCTCCTTCCTGCCCTCACAGTCCACCTACAGCTGCCAGCTTCATCACGACCCTGCCCCACTTCTCCCCCCGCAATTAGCCTGACTTTCCCCTCATCACCCTCAACTGGCTTCTGTGACTGCGGGTAGGCTCCTCCAACACCCCAACACCCTGGGGTCAAGGCCACTATGCTGAGGAGGTGACTCTGTATGTGCCTATGTGTTCACTTGTGGGGGGGTGACACCAGGCAGAGAGATGCTCTCAAGAACGCAGGCCCCCCGTTTCTTCTGCCAGTCCTGGGTAATTTTCAGAAGCCCAGAAAGTACATCCCTCTACTCTTATCACTGCCGTCGAGCCCCTTCCGACATGCCTGGTCCCACAGCCCCCTGGGGGTCCACAGGCTGAGTGGGGGGAGACTGGGGCAGCACCTCTGTGAAACTTGGCTCCCCCAGACTCCTCCAAGGTGTGAGGCTCCGAGGATAGCTAGAGCTGGGGGCATGACAGTCCACCGAGTCTGCCTGTTAGCAGCCTATTACCCAGAAGGCAGAGGTTACCTTTCATCACTGACCCCTCCCCGTAATTACCCTGGGAGGCAGTGCTGTGACCTACAGGGTCCAGAATCTTCTTCCAAGGTCAAGGTCTCAACCATTTGTGGGAACCCAAAACCCCTTGAAGCTGTCCCGCAGGTGAGGATAGCAGAGAACCAGACCTGTCCGTCTGAGGCAGCCCCTGCCCCCAGGCCCTCCCCTTCTCTCGCACAGCAGGGGTGGGTTAGAGCGGGATGGGCTGGCGTACAGGGTTGGGCACAGGTGTAGACGGAGCCTGCAGGGGAGACCAGAGGCCCAGCTGAGAGGATGTTCAGGCAAACCTCATTGGAACCATGAGGGCCCCCCAAAGAAAGGAGGGCTGCCTGCTGTAAGAGGGGCTCACTCAGAGGGTGCTGGGAGATGCTGGCGAGGAGGCAGACGCTAGGCTGGGGTTGAGTGCGTGTCTAGCACTTGGGGGAGGCTCAAGTGCGGGGGTGTGGTTCTGAGGTCCAGCCTCCAGGCAGGCAAACGACCTTGGCACAGCCCCAGAGGCCTGCACTCTGCCAGATGGCACCATATCTGCTTCCAGCGGAGGCCTCTTTTTAGGGTTCTAGTCCCACACATCCCACTGTCCTGGGCACTCCAAATTCCTCCCAGAAGCATGGCCAAAAGCTGGGCCGGTCATCCTCCCTTACCCTGCTCCTCCCCTGGGCACCCCAGCCCCACTGGCAGCGCTGTCCTGGCCGTGACCCCCCGCAGCCTGCTCCAGCTCTTCCCACAGCTCTGCCGCAAGGCAGCTCCCTGGACACCACGGGAACCCTGTGCGGGCGTCCCCGCCTGAAATCTCAGGCCGACGGAGGCAGCTCTCTTCCCAGGAACTCCCAGTGCACCTCCCCGTGGGCCTCCGGAGTAAAGATCCAATTCCCTGCCTTGGTGTGATGGTCTAGGAGCTTGAGCTCTTGTGTCCAGCACACCTGAAGCCTTTGAGGGTCAGGCCTGGGCTTAGAAACCAAGCCCCCTCCCTCAGGAGCTCAAACCTCGGGAAACAGACCCCGCGCTCGCTGTTCCGCAGCCTGGTGCGCTGCCTCTGCCGTCAGGCATCTGCACAGCCCGCAGCTTCTCTCCAGCGGTCACAGAGTTGGAGGACCCGAGTCCCCCAGCCCTGAGCTCCAGAAGCGCTTCACAGTTGTTTCCTAATTGACAACCCCTGGCAACAAACGGGTGAGGGAAAAGCACCGGGGCAGGGCGGCAGTGGTCCGGGGCCGGTGGGCTCTGGTGAGGCTGGGGTGCTGGGGCTTCTGAACATCCTCCGCAACCCGGCCCAGCACCCTGCTCGCCTTCTGCACAGCAGACTCAGGCCCCTCACTCCCAACTCCCCGGGGCTCCCGGGGAACCCGACTGCAGAGGGGTGAGGTGCAGGAGGGCCCTGCCTGCCTGGACCAGGGCCCATAGATGGCAAGGGGACTAGACAGCTGAGAGCTCTGCCAGGTCCTGGCTGCCTCAGGAACATGGGGAGGGGACCCTTGAGCCAGCAGCTCAGGACTTGCCTCGGAGAGACCTAGTCAAGGGAAGGGGCTCAGGTCCCACTGAGCTCAGGGATATTCTTGGAGCCTGAGTCAGCAGCAAGCAAACTGAGGCGAAGGATTTTCTGCCCTGCCTGTCCAGGCAGCAGTTAGCAACCAAATGGGAACACAGCGCCCCAGGCTAGTCTCCTCCCAGAATCCACAGTAAATATTATGAAGGTGGCCTCCTCGGGGAGTCCTCGTTTCCTTTTGATCCATCTGGGGGCCCAGGGCCCACAGCAAGGGGCTTTCCCCAAGCCCCCGAGTCCCCGGGCTGGGCCCTCTATCAGGGTGAAGGCTGTGCGTGCAGTTCCCATGGGCCGCCACGCCTCGTTCTTGGGACAGACTAGCCAGGGGCATCCCCGACATGGCTAAGTGGGAACATCTGGCCCCAGCTCCCTGCAGGCATCAAAGGCTTCCGGCCTCCCTGCTGCAGGCCCCACACTTGCCCCTGGCTGAGGACACATCAGCCTGTGGGAAGGCGGAAGGATCCGAGGGTACAGAACTGGGGAGAAGTCCCCGCTATCCCATCCACTGCCCCGGGGACTCTGTGCCAAAGCCAAGACAGGACGCCACAGTTCTCAACACAGGGCTTTATTGGTGGTCACGCACGCACAGGACCGCAGCGCTGAGGTGGCTGTTTGTGGTGGGGGGACCGTGAACCCCAGCCCTGCCCTCTTGCCTACACAGGCTTCCTGCCTAGAAGCGCAGCCAGAACATGCCGCTACGGATCCGGTTGTAGTCGGGGAGCTGCTCAATGGGGCCTGTAGGGAGAGGGTGGGGCGTGAGGGTGGGGTGCCTGGTTGGTACAGGGACACCTGGCCCTGCGCCGCACCCAATTCAGAGCTGCCCAGAGCAGCACAAGACAGGCTTTGAGTGCAGAAGGAAAAGAACATTCCTCCAGGGGTGCTGAGCCTGTCCCTTCATGCTCTGGCCCTAGGAGCCCCGCCCCCCCCACAGAGGTGTCCGTTACCTGGTGGGTGTCGGGTACTGATGGAGGCACCTTGGCAGGGAGTCAAGGAGCTGCTGGGACAGGTTTTCTGAGCAAGAACTCCCTGGCAGCCAGACTATGGGCAGAGCCTTTGGGGGCCTCGGCTGGCTGCTCCCAGTGGAGGCTGGGGGGTGGGGAAGGCCAAAAGAATGGCCCGGGGAGAAAGACAAAGAGCCAGCCTTCTAGATCACTCACCCATTGCAGCCACTGCTGGACACTGGTCATAGAAGTACTTGGAGCAGACCTCACGGACTACGTTGGCATCCACCTCCTGCAGGGCGAAGCAGGGGCACACTGACTGGCAGGCACCTGGGGACCACCTCAGCCCGTCCAGGTTACCCCGCCGACGCAGACCCTCCCCTTGCACCACGGCGCTGCCCCGGCCCAAACGCACGAAGGCGGCAGGGCTCTCCCATCCCCACGGCCAGCACCTCTGCCTGCCCTCCTCGTCCCCGCCCCACCCCACCCCCCGTGACACCAGCCCTGTGGGTGACACCGCCCGGGACCCCAGGGAGTCTGCACTGTCAGGCCTCAGCTGCCCGCCCGCTAAGTGTCAGCCAGGTCAAAGCTCCAGGACCTCTCTCTCCCAGGGGCCCATGTTACCGAAATCAGGCTTTCCCACTCGGCCAGGGGGATGCGGCGGCCATAGGTTAGGAGACTCCGTCCGATGTCCTCACACACAGGAGTGGTGCCTAGGAGGGGAGGCTCGGCTCGGCTCACAGGTCCAGCCAGTGCGTCCTGGACCACGGCACACACCCAAACTCCAGTGTGGAGCTCACACCTGAACCTCGGTCTGACCTCAGACCCCCACCCTCACTTCTACAACCTGTCACTCTCAGAAAAGGCACAGCTGCGGCCCTGGCCCACCCACATCTGTACCTGAAGCCCCGAGCCCATGCACAGGGTGCTGGGGTGTGCTGCAGCCTTCAAACTTTCCCCTTCCAGTCTTGGTTAGGAACACTGGCCACCTAGGGGCTGTCACTGCCAGGGTACACGCCACCTCTGCCCAGAGGGCTTCAGGACTCACCATCCAGATGAGACACCAGGGCATTTCGGAGGAGGTTCTTGCCCCGGCGCACGTCACTCTCCGTGGCGCTGGTGCAGAGGCGCATCCTAAAGGCGGGGGGGGCGGGATTCGCTCTGAGAGCCGGTGCTGTCTCCCAGCCTCCCAGCCACCTGCTCCAAGGCCCCTCTCCCAGCCAGCGCGGCCGGGCGGGCACTCACCACTGGCCTTGCAGGAAGAACATCATGTCATCGATGTTCATGCGGTCACAGACGAAGTGTGCACCCAGCAAGCCCGTCTCTGCATAGCAGATGTTGAAGGTCTGGAAGCTCTGGCACAGCTTGTTGGCCACAGAGACTGATGCCAGCGGGCTGGACAGGTGCTGCCAGGGGCAAAGGGGTCAGCACCCACGCTTCTGTCTGCGGCCCACACCCTGCACCCCGCAGTACGAGCACACAACCCCAAAACCTTCTCTTCTCTGAAGGCAAGGCCCCATGCCCAGCCTGGCACTCACCGTGCCGCCGCCATAAGTGCAGTCATAGTGGCCGATCATGGCATTGGCCACTTGGAGGGCCACATTGTCTGGGTTGGCCCAGCCAGGCCCCTCCACTGCAATGGCCACATGGGCCAAGGGCAGGGCATCATCACGGTGGCATATCTGAAACAGTACATGGCAAACCTGAGTGACAGCCAGATTACCCAGAAAAGGTGCCAGGTGCGGGTGAAGTGTGTGTGTGCAAGTGTGAACACGTGCTTGTGAGGCAGCAGCCACGCAGCCCCTTCCCACCGCTGAGGCATCTCTGGGGTTGTGAAGATAACCGGGCACACAAGGGCCCTCCCAGCGGACCTGGCTGAGGGCAGGACCCCTGCCCACCAGGCAGCCTACCTGGCTGCCAGTGAAGCGGCATGGAGCGGGAGTGGGCACAGCATCCTCTGTGTACGTCCCAGAGACGCTGCTGAAGTGCTTCTGGGCGAGGTCCACCAGCTGCCGGTGCTCCACCCCTGCTGAGGCAGACACCAGTGTCACGGCCTGCCAGGGGCCGAGGCACAGGGCAGGGGGAACCACACAAAGGAGCAGGCCCCCGTCCTGTCTCGGTGGGAGAGCAAAAGGAAGACATGACCTCGAGGCAGGACGGGGCAGAAGACCCTCTGTGGACAGGCCCGGCCTCACGGGCAGGGCGGGCACCGCCGGGCCGATCAGCTCCGGCCCCAGAGGAAAGCAGCGGCACGCTGAGCTTTAGAACGTCCCCATGCGCGCATCCCACCCGTCAAGGACAAGGCTGGGGCTCCCCCAGCACAGGGCCACCTGCACCGCCCCACCCTGCCCCTCAGGCAGACCCTGGCTGCTGCCCCTGTGAGAGGTGGCAAGGGAGAGGGCACAGAGAGGTGACACTGCAGGTCTGGGACTAGCTCTGGGGGCCCGAGGGCTGAGCACTTACCAGTAACATCGCCCACTGGTGCCCTCAGGACCCCTGAGGGACCTCACCTCCTCACCTCAACGAGAGGGGGCCCCTGCTGCCCTACCATCCCGGCCACTGGGTGCGGGGGGCGGGGGGCAGCCTTCCCTAGAGCACAGCCCCCCAGGTCTCTGCCTTTTATTCTTTCCTTCCCTGAGCTCAGGTTCTGCTGGACTCAACACTCTGATGTGCCAGTAGCTCCAACCGCTCTCGGTCCCCAGGTTAACTGACCCCAAAGCCACCCATCAGGCTCTTCCTATCAGTCTTTCATATCCAACCGGATGCCAAGGCCACAAGCCAGAGAAGCGCCCTTGACCCTGCTCCCATCCCCTCCGCCACGTCCAGGCCTCCACCCGTTTCCATCTACACAATCACCTTGAGTCCATCTACTTCTCACCCACGCTCCTGCCGTCGCTGCCCAAACAGCCCCTCCCTGTCTGCTGGCCTCTGCTCTGGCCCCAAACGGCAGCAGAACAAGCCTTAAAACACACACAACACTGCCTTCCCCTCTGCTCTGGTGGCCCCCTCCCCAGCTCCCACTGTTCTTTAGGCCTCTGTTCAAGCGACACGGACTTCAAAAGCAGCCCCCTGACCTCCAACCCCGAGTCTCCCATTAAAACCCCTGCCGCTCTGTGCCTCCCTTCCAAGGCACTTCCCAGTCTGTCATCAAATACACAGCACCTCGTCCTAAGTCTGGATCACCCACCAGCCTCCAAACTGGGTCCCAAGACCCGGTCGGGCTGAGAGGCCACAGCCGCATGGAGGCCCGTGCGGAGGGGACCAGCACCCTGTGTGGCCAGTTCTAGAGGGGGCGGCTGGGAAGACTCCATCCACCTCAGAGACATGGGACCCAGGCTACTCCCACCAAGACTGGGTGGGAGCAGGGTGCTCAGGAGTGGAAGAGCCCTTACGGTCAGAAACAGGGCTCCTGGGTAACCAAGGCCGGAGCCTGCCCCCACCCGTTACCACAGAGTTTCAACGAGTCCATCGCTCACCTCCAGCCGCCGCTAGCACCATGCGAGGGGCCTTATAATGCTGGCCGAGGTACTCGGTCAGGTCTGCCCGGGACAGCTTCCTGCAAACAGACGGCCAGTGGGTCAACACCTCCCCCAAATCAATGTGACCCGGGTCACACAAAGTGGGGCTGAGGAGACAGATAAGGAGACACACACATGGCTTCTCTAGAGGACAAGCCTCAGCACTCTGCCCGACCCCTTCCCCATGTCAGGCCCCAACTGACATCTGACCTCAGGACAGGCACGCAGTCCTCGGTGAGGGCCGTGTGGGCTGGCCCTGGGGGCTCTCGAGGGGCGGCACCAGAGCTCATCCCACCCAGGACAAAAAGCCACGTGGACAGGAGACCCAGACACTTCCTCCATCAGGCTGTCAGGACACGCGTGAGAACGTGTCCTGAAAGCAAGCCCCGGATTCGAGCAAAGGCCACACGGGCATTCGAAAAGACTCTGAGGGACTGTACTGCGACGCGGACCACGCGCCAACAGCACGGATCAGGAAAACAAGGAGCACAGGCGGCAGCTCCGAGCAGAGTCGTGTGGGCGTGGCCTGGCCGGGCCGGAACGGGGTCACGAGCCCACCTCAGGCCCAGTGAACTCTCACCTGACGTTCTCGCTGGGCCCCTCCACAGACTGGGCCAGGGGCGTGCCCTGGAAGGCTGTGGCGTGCAGGTAGTCAAAGACCACGTCCCGCAGAGACGCGTCATTCTCCTGCAGCTCCCGCAGGATCACGTCGCGCTCCTTCTCAATCTGCGAGTCTTCCAGGCTGCAGTTCTGCACAATGTCTGCCAGGAGCTCCACCGCTGGATGTGGGGACAGGTCTGGGCGTCAGGTGGGCCGCTGGAGGTCGGCAACAACGCGGACACCCAGGCCTGGCAGCCCGGGGTGCCCTGCGGCAAAGCCGGACTCTAAAGCCAGGCGACGGGCCCCTGCGTGCCAGTCCTCCGCCCCTGGAGTGCTCCCCGTCCCTGCCACTCCCCCAGGCACCACCTTTCGGCAGGTCCTTGGACAGTGCCTTGATGTAGTAAGCCGTGTGCTCCCGGGTGCTGTAGGCATTCAGGTGGGCCCCCATGCTCTCCACCTCCTTCTCCAAGGCATTGCCAGGCCGATTCTTTGTTCCCTGGAACCAGACATCAAAAGCACCAATCAGGAGCCACTCGAGAGCCCAGGACCCCCGTCCGCAGAGGCCACAGTCTCAGCAGAACCGGTGGTCTTCAGCAAAGAGCATGGGACAGAGGGCCCACAGTCCGTGCGAACCAAGCACTGAGCAGGCCTGAGCTGCCTGAGGCCACAGGACGGAGACAGCCAGGGGCCAGGAAAGAAGGGCAGGCCACAGCAAGTGCTACCTGCAATGCAGCACTCCCCTCCCCTTACTGACAGTCAGTCAGGTAAGCTCACACCTGTGTGCAGGTGATGCTACCACTACCTGCTCTCCCTACACACCATTCATATGCCTGTGTACAGTGGCTAAAGAGCAGTGGCCTCTGTGGGACTGAACCCGAGTTGTGCATGTCACACACACAAGCATATTAAGATCTATACACGTGGATGCTATAGCTGACTAGGCTGCCATTCCTGCTACACACCCCTGCCCACCCCATATTTCCTTCTCTGTAATTCCACTCATTAAAATATTTCAGCCCTGGCTGGTGTGGCTCAGTGGACTGAGCGCCTGCCTGCGAACCAAAGGGTCGCCAGCTTGATTACCAGCCAGGGCACATGCCTGGGTTGTGGGCCAGGTCCCCAGTAGGTAGCATGTGGAGGCAACCACATGTTGAAGTTTCTCTCTCTCTTTCTCCCTCCCTTCTCCTCTAAAATAAATAAAATCTTAAAAAAAAAAAATTTCAGTCTCTAGTCCGTGCCAACATGGGCTGGCTGAGTGGCTTCAGTGGTGACTGTCCCCACCGTCAACAAAGCTCAGTAGCTGCTTCTACAAACGAGAGCTGCCCAGGCAGTCTACCAGAGCAAAGCGCTGCACAAGAACGCATGCTCACCCGAGTCCGTGGGTGTGTTACAACGCGTGTGCCTGCCCACACATGTTCCATAACCCCTCGTCAGCGCACACACACACACGCAGGCCTGGCCTCTCTGGTGGAGAGCGGGGCTCCCGGGGCTCCCTGGTTTCTTTTTGTTTTGTTTTTTGACTCTGGGGGCCTTGTGCAGGGGCCGCCAGCCAGGTGCTCACTCAGAAGAGGCTCCTTCCAGCAAGGCCAGCCGGAAGTCACTCCCCAGCTGAAGCCCCTAGCCGAGGCGGCTGACTTTCCTGATCTGCATCCTCAGGAGAGACCACACACAGCCCAGGGGAGAAAGGGCTTCGGGAGCCTCACCTTGAAAGCCAGATGCTCCACAAAGTAGCCTGCGCCATTGTTCTTCTCGTTCTCGTACCGGCTGCCGACGTCAATCCACACCCCAACCTGGACAGGAAGTAACAAACCAGCCGCTCCAGGCCTCACTTACACCCGCCCCACCAGGCAAACACCCAACCGCCCCCCACACCCACACAGGCTACAGCTGAGGCTCACAGTCCCGGGGTTGGGGACAGCAGTCTCCGAGCAGGACCACTGTGTTTAGAGGGGCACAGGGTACCACCAGCTAAATGACCAAGTCACTCTGCATCACCTCTCCTGCCTGCTGCACTTCCTGACTCCGACTAGTTATCAAGGACGCCCACAGAAGTTTCTAACTGGGTATGTTCACCTGGTACCGTCACTACATGAAATCGAAATTCTCAAATTCAGACTTGATTTTCAGTTGTTTTCTTCTAGGCAAGCAACACATGATTTACAATTTATTTTCTCCTTTCTAAGAATTATACTCTGCTTTGTTCTGGTGATTTTAACCTTTCACCATTAAGGAAGGAGGCCACTGGTTCACACACTGAACGTTCTATATTAAGAAAACGGCCTGCCCTGACAGGTGTCCCTCAGTTTGGTGTCATTCCACAAGGCAAAAGGTTGCTGGTTCAATTCCCAGTCAGGGCGAGTACAAGAGGGACCAATTGATGTTTTTCTCTCACACTGATGTTTCTCTCCCTCTTTCTCCCTCCCTCCCCCTCTCTCTAAAAAAAGAATAAAATAAATAAATAAATCTTAAAAAATAGCCTTCATTCACACTTAAAGTTTTAGAGGTATATTTTATTGATTATGGTATTACAATGGTCCCAATTTTCCTCCCTTTGCCCCCCTCTGCCTGGTTTCCCCCTTCCCTCCAGTGATCCCCCCTTAGGTCATGTCCATGGGCTGTGCATGTAAGTTCTTTGGCTTCTCCATTGCTTATACTGTTCTTAACATCCCTGTCTATTCTGTACATACCCAATTATGCTCCTAAATTCCTGCACCTTTTCCTCCATTCTCCCCCTTCTCCCTCCCAGATAATAACCCTCCAAATGATCTCCGTATCTATGATTCATTTCCTGTTCTAGCTAATTGCTTAGTTTTTGCTTCTTAGATTCAGTTGTTGATTTGTTGTCATTTTAATGTTCATAGTTTTTATCTTTTTCCTAAAAAAATCCCTTTAATATTTCCTATAATAAGGGTTTGGTGGTGATGAACTCCTTTAGCTTTACTTTGTCTGGAAAGCACTTTATCTGCCCTTCCATTCTAAATGATAGCTTTGCTGGACAGAGTCATCTAGGTTGCAGGTCCTTGCTTTTCATCACTTTGAATACTTCTTGCCCCTCTTTTCTATCCTGCAAGTTTTTTTTGAGAAATCAGCTGACAGTCTTAGGGAAACTCCTTTGCACGTAACCATCTGCTTTTCTCTTGCTGCTTTTGTAATTCAATCTTTAATCTTTGGCATTTTAATTATGACGTGTCTTGGTGTGGACCTCTTTGGGTTCAACTTGTCTGGGACTCTCTGTGCTTCCTGGATTTGTATGTCTATTTCCTTTGCCAAATTGGGGAAGTTCTCTTTCATTATTTTTCACATAAGTTTTCAATTTCTTGCTCTTCCCCTTCTCCTCTTGGCATCCCCATGATTCAGATGTTGGCCCTTTTGGAGATGTCCCAGAGTCTTCTTAAATATTCATTTTTTTGAACTCTTGTTTCTTCATTGTGTTCTGGTTGAATGTTCATTTCTTCCTTGTGTTCTAAATCATTGACTCGAATCCCAGCTTCCTTCCCTTCACTGTTGGTTTCCTGTGGATTTTTCTTAATTTCCCTTAATAAAGCCTTCATTTCTTCCCTTATGCTTTTCCTGTATTCAATAAGATCTTTGAGCATTCTGACCACCAGTGTTTTGAAGTCTGCATCTGATAGGTTGGCTAGCTCTGCATTGCTTATTTCTTTTTATGGGGTTCTGTTCCTTCATTTGGGCCACATTACTTTCTCTCCTGATTTTGGTAGTCTCCGTGTCTATGTACTAGGTAGAGCTGCTTTGATTCTGTTTTAGTGCACCTGTTAAATCGTATGGGGCAGAGCCTTGGGTATTTGCCTGGGGGCAACTGTGGCTCCGTGTGTGTGTGTGTGTGTGTGTGTGTGTGTGTGTGTGTGTGTGTGTGGTCAAAAAGGGGACAATGACATTGCTGGCTGACTTCTGGGGGCTTGCCTGGCCCAAGTCCCATTTCCAGTCCCTTCACCCACTTCCCATAGTGATTAGCACCCCTCCAGAGGGTATCCTGGTTGTGGTTCTCTGGTGGGTGGGTTTGCACGCACTCCGGGCTCTCCTGAGAAACCGGCCGTTTCTTCCACTTTCCCAACCCCTGCTGGCTTTACAGCCAGAAGTTATGAGGCTTTCTTTTTCCTGGTGCTGGAGCCCTGGGCTGTGCAGTATGACCTGGGGCCGGGCTTCCTGGCTCACAAAGTGTCTCCCTGATTTTTATCCACCACGTGACGAGGCTGCCTGTTCTTCCAGCCACTGCCATCTTGCTGCCAACACACCGAGTCCTGCCCACCCCGAATCTCTGTCTCAGCCCCTCCTACCCATCTGGATGAATATAGCATCTTTAAATCCTTGGATGTCAGACTTCCATACAGTTCTGGGTATTTTTCGTTTTTAAATTAGTTGTGTTCCTTCTTATGGTTGTACAATGAGGCAAGGTGTGTCTACCTACATACACCTACATCTTGACCGGAAGCCCCCCCCAAAAGTTTTAAGGCAGACCTGAAAACCTTACACTGCCAAGTGTCTCCTTGATACCCAAGGGGAGAATCTTGTGATTTTCTTTATTTTTAAATTTTTTTAAAGATTTTATTTATTTATTTTTAGAGAGAGGGGAAGGGAGGGAGACAGAGAGGGAGAGAAACAGCAATGTATGGTTGCTGTCTCTCACATGGCCCTCACTGGGGACCTGGCCCGCAACCCAGGCATGTGCCCTGACGGGGAATCGAACCGGGACCCTCTGGTTCCCAGCCCGCGCTCAATCCACTGAGCTACACCAGCCAGGGCCTTTATTTTTAATTTTTAAAAAAAGATTTTATTTATTTTTTAGAGAGGGGAAGGGAGTGGGAAAGAGAGGGAGAGAAACATCAATGTGTGGTTGCTTCTCACACAACCCCCCATTGGGGACCTGGCCTGCAACCTAGGCATGTGCCCTAGACTGGGAATTGAACCAGCAACCCTTTGATTTGCAAGCTGGCACTCAACCACTGAGCCACACCAGCCAGGGCAAGAATCTTCTAATTTTCTGAATAGCCTCCTGATGTGCTGTGAAACAAACGACACCACTCACCCCATATATCACACAGATTTAGTCTTTTAATTTCCTATTTGTTCATAATTGATTTAAAATTTCACATCTACTTTCCTAACAGATACTGATGTACAACCATACGTCATCAACTCTTACATGAACATCTACTTCACACTTAACATCTTGCAAAGAAAGATGCATTTTACAATCCACAGTTTCCTGTAAGTATAACCGACAGCATTCTTTCTCTGATGCTTCTCACATCTAGAGCATCATCCAGTCCCTGAAATCCAGCAGTCTCTGCCAAGCTTTCTTAACAGCCTTTGGGTTGGCTTATGCAGGCGCTACATAATAAGGAAGTTACCCATCACCCTTTGCGTTATTCTGTAAGAGCATCACACAGGACATTACTTGTTCCTGAAAAACTTAAGAGATTTTGCCATAAAACCACTGAGCCCTGGAATATGGAGTGGGGAGAAGGGGGAAGATTACTTCTTGAGAAACTTCTCACCTATTCATGTATCTAGGCAAGATATCTCTCCTTGAGTCAATTTTGAAGATTTGCATTTGGAAAAGTCATCCATTTCTAGAGTCTTCCTCCGCAATGCATTCCTAGTTTAGCAAACAGACTGTGACTTTGGGCTGTGAGGCTGGCAGTCACCTAATGTCTCTGAACCTAATTTTCCTCATTGTAAAACTGAGACAGAATTGTTTCTTTCATATGGGCTGCTTAAGAAAAAGCTGGGGGGGAAAAACAAAAAACCTTGGTGTCCTGCTTGGCAGGCATCATATAGTAAACGTGTGGACTGGTGAGGACTGCCCCCACTCCAGAAATCAAGGTGGGGCTGGAGTCAGGATTGGTGTAGAAGAGTCAATCCAGCGCTGAATGAGCAGGAGTGACCCAATCTACAGAGGCCTCGAATTCAAGGTCACATCCTGACCTGGGAAGGCTTCCGGGCAATAAAGAGGCCCCCCTCTAAACAGCGGGCCCCACTCACCGTGCAGGTAGGCTGGGAGGACTGCTCCGAGGCCACTCGTAGCCCGTTGTCCAGCTGGCTGATTTGCGTCTCTGGCAAGCTCTGGAGGGCCTGGGCGAGGGTGGCCGTGCTCCGCAAGGCAGGCGACTTCAGCAGGGCCGGCTGCTGTTAAGGAGGCGATAAGGACTGACGACTGGGTTGGGGTATCACTCCTCAGTTCCCAGGCCCGCAGGGGTATCCCCGTCCCCGCCCCCAGGCCAGCCGCGATACTGCCATCCCCGCGCTGGGACGTGACCTTCCCACGGCCCTGACCCCGCGACCTCCTCAATCTCGACGCGCCACGGCTAACAGCCCTCTCCCGATCAGCGTCCCCAAGTCCCACGTCCCATAACCCTGCACCCCCGCCGCCACCTCACCGAGCGGCGGGTGCGCAGCAACACTCGCGCCCCAGCGCCGGACACCCGGCAAACCGCGGAAGCCGCCATCTTCTAGTCCTGTCAGCCGGGATCGCGTCACGCTTGCGTAAGTGAACGCGACGGCGTCCGAGGCGCAGGCGCAGACCGCAGCCTTGGGGCTCGGGCTCCCCCTGGCGGAATCCCAGGATATTAACTCCTGGTAGATCAGTGGTGCTGTACGCGCGGTCCGCGGGGACCTGTTCGTGGGCCGGCGCGGGTCGGTCTGCGGCCCAGCCCGTCTGCCCTTTTCATCCACAGGAGGCAGGGTGAGCGATGTTTCTCACGGTCCGCGGGCTCCCCTAATGCACTGCGTGCTCAGAGCGGGCTAAAGCACCAGCGAGGAATCCTGGGACTAAAGGGCTGTTGCTGAAAGACATGGTTTTCTCTTTAAAGGAACGAAGTGGATTCAGACATTGACGTGGAAGGAATTTAACGATATATTGCTAAGGGAAAAAGGAGCGATTGAAACGAATTTGTGAAACGGGTTCCTTGTTTGGAAAGCACCACACACACTCACAAGCAACAAAACAACGGTGCCTTTTCTCATAGTTTCCAATTACACCTTCCCCATTTCCTTCTGAGCCATCACTGGCAACTGGCAGCATTTTTTTTTAACTTTATTTTTCAAGTACAGTTGACATTCCATATTATTTTATATTAGTTCCAGGTGTAACTGGCAGCATTCTTAAAGTCCAGATTTCTGCTAATGGTTGAAGGTGTGAGAAAGGGGGAAATTCTCCTTTCCATCCTCCGGTTCTTCTGGCTGGCTGAGGAATCAAATCAATGAGACTAAATGACAAGAGAAAATCAAGTTCCATTTCCACTGCAAGGGAACCCCACATGCTAGAAAGGTTCAGAAACGGAAAGGGAGAACACGTGTATAAGACATTGTGAGCTAGGGCCCTGGCTGGTGTGGCTCAGTGGATTGAGTGCCAGCCTTGGAACCAGAGCGTCGCCGGATCAATTCCCAGTCAGGGCACATGCCTGGGCTGCAGACCAGGCCTCGGATTGGAGGCATGTGAGAGGCCACCACACAATCGTGTTTCTCTCCCTCTTTCTCCCTTCCCCTCTCTCTATAAATAAAATCTTAAAAAAAAAAAAGATATTGTGAGCTAGAGATGAGGTAATGAATTTTGGGGCTTCAGAAGGGAGAGAACATGTTCAGTAATTAAGGAGAAGCTTGCCCTACCATACAGGTAGTACCAAAAAAGTTACCCTTCATAAGCTCTTATGGGCGAGGTTCCTCATTCAAAAACCTGTAGGTAGTTAAGGTGGGGTTCGCCAACAGGAGTCTCTCATGAGCCCCGGGGCCTCCATTGCCTTTAGCTCAATCAGAACAGCCCACGCACCACTGGGCACGTCTTAGGGTGGCTGGTGCTGAACCACCACAAAGACAATTTCAGCTTTTTCTGTTATGTTCCTTGAGATTCTTCCAGCCTTTGCACCCCACCCAATCCCAAAGTTATTTTCACATTTAAAAAATTTGGCGTGGCAAGATCTCGCCCTCGATGCTAACATCTGTATGTTTTCTATTGCTGCCATACAAATCACCACAGACTTAATGGCTTAGAGCAACACAACTTTATTATCTCACAGTTCAGCAGGCTCAGAGTCCAACACAGATCTCATCGGGCCAAAGTCAAGGCATCAGCAGGGCTGCGTTCCTTTCCGGAGGCTCCAGGGAAGAGCGTGTCCCCGGGCATTCAGGTGGTGGACAGAGTGCAGACCCCCCCGGGGTTGCAGGACTTCTTCAAAGCCAGCAGCAGAGGGCGAAGCGCCTCTCACACTTTGAATATTTTAAGGCCTCATGTGGTTACTTGGGCCCACCAAAATAAATCAGAATAATCTCCCTATTTTAAGGTCTTTGATCTTAATTTCACCTGCAAAGGTCTTTTTGCCAAGTGTTGTAACATATTCACTGGCTCCACAGTTATCTTGAGGGGCAATTATTCTGCCTACCACCCCTCCCTAGGAGGCGCCTGCTCCCTCCTGCTCTCCAGAACTCACTCTTTCCCCTGAAGTCCTGACCAGCTTGTAGTTCCTGGAACAGGTCAAGATCTCTTCCCCTACCAGACTCTTGTCCGTGCTTGTCCTTCGGACTGGAGCCTCACCTCTTCCTCTCGCTACCGGTTTGTCCTAGGTCCCAGCAATCAGCCCACCCAACTGAGCCAGCACACCTCTGCGGAGTATTTGCCTTTCTGAGTCGGTTTCACTGTCACCCGCACCCTCACCTATTTGGGAGTGGGCAAGGGAGGAGCCGATGGTGTTCTGCCCACCCTAGCAAACAGTAGGTGCTCATTAAACCTTGTAGAATACAGAAGTGGACCTAACAAGAGGCTGATGAAGCTCAACTGTCAACGCCCTTTATTTCCTGGCCCTGTGAGGACCTCCCAGTAGTGTGTCCACAGGGTCGAGTATTTTTGGAAAACTTGCAAAATCAAGATAGTCTAACTACACCCAGTTAGAACTCCATCCCACTTCCCCTTATGTTGGGGACGTTAGAGAAGCTGTGACATTTTGGGGGCCCAGCCAAGAGGAAGGGGAATTGAGGACTGTCCTAGGTTGGGTTCTCTGGGAAGTACACACTAAGACAGGGACCAGGACGTTTACCAGGGCGTCCTTTGGGATGGGCCTTGGCGGGGGCAGGAGATCACGGGCTGTGGTGGGCTCTCTGAGCCGAGGCAGCCCGGTCTGCTGCCGCCTTCTCCAGGGCGGGTGGCAGCAGGCCCTCCTGGAAGTGGGGCACGGGCAGCACATCTGCCACGGGGACACGCGTGATTTGGTTTTAGTGCAACATATTTATGTGGTTGCTTCACTCCTGAGTGTGGTTGGCTCATTGTTCCTGTCCTGGTGTAGGAATGGCCTCTAGGGACCTCCTGCTGGTGAGGAGACAGAAGTACAAGGTCCTGCTACATTTATAGTAGAACCTGACCCCCAGTGCCCAGGGCTAGAAAAACTGTGGGCCACGGAGGGAGAACAGGGTTTGAAATGGGTGGAGCCAGAAGCTCATCCGTGGAAAATTCTTCTAAATCATTCAGCATCTCTTATGAAAGTTGATGAAAGTTTCCCAAATTTGAAAACCACCCAGGCCCTTTATGTGACACCATCAATAGCAAGTAAGGAGAGAAATACATTTTCTAAACTATCAATAATTAAAACACAAATCTCAATAAACCATATTAGAAGGAAGACTGAATTATCTTTCTGTTCTCCATAGGGGAACTATTTCCCCCCAAATTACAAAATCCTAATTCTACATATAGGCCACCAGAGTGAGCGGCCAGAAAATGTAGGGGGAAAAAGTGTTACAGAAACATATCAAGACAACACCACAAATATGTTATTGTTCTGGATTTTGCATTGTAGTGTTTGCCAGCTTCTTAACATTTGTAATTTGTCATGATTTCTTATTATTTCAATTCACTTGTTTCTAGTTTTGAGTTCACATTATGTTGTTTTTCTAAAACAGAGACCCTAAAATGTCCAGGGTCAGTATTCACTCAGCCTGGATTGCCCGTGGCAAAGGAAGGGAGGGAGGGGGTGAGGGCCCCTTTGGGGACGTCCAGCCCTCACTCCACCTCCTGGGGCCGGGAAGCAAGGGCCCCTGGGGTGCCAGTGCACGTCTGAGACGCCACAGAGAGGAAGGCGGCCAGGGCTCAGGCCCTGAAGCCCAACTAGGAGCCTGGGCTGCCTCAGTCAGGTTCTCACCTCTGGGCATCCCTCCTTGGACCACCCAAGTCTAACCTGATGGTCAAGAGTTCTCCCGCCCCACTGGGGACCCCCAAGGAACCCCAGAATAGCAGTTATATTCTGGGTGAAGTCCGTAGGGAAGAGGAGTCTGTTGGTGGAGGGCAATGGAGCAGTGTGAGCCAGCCTGGGCCCCACCCATCCTGGGCGCTGAGACCTCCACAGGTGTGCGGGTTCTACAGGTAGAAAGTGGGTACAGGGCCCAGGCTGGCTGGGAGAACAGGCACACAGGCGCAAGCCTGGCCCAGAGCCTCAGGCCTTCCTCACCCCCATTGGCCACTAGGCAAAGAGAGGCATATGTTGGGTCACCCACTCTGGGTGGGAGTCCCCTTTATTTGCACTGGATGCTGAGCGGCTAGATGCTGCAGGTGGCCCTGGATCTGGGCCAGCAGGGCATCCAGCATGTGCAGGACGGTGAGGAGTATGGCGTGGTCTGAGATTGGAGTCCGCTGTTTATAGGGTCCAGAGATGTCCGTGGTCACCTTTGCATGCTGAGGGTAGGACCAAGGGGCAGAAGTGTGATGTGGGGCAGCAGTGGAGCTACGGAGAAGGGGCTGGGAATGGGGAGTCGGCTGATGGAGGGTCTGTGGGTTAGAGTGGCCCAGGGCCTGTGGGGGCTGGGTGAGGAACAGGTGTCGAAGGGAGACAGAGGAGGCAGGGTACTGGCCACGGGGTACTGTCAGGGGCTGATGAGTGTGGGCGTATGTAGGGACCGTGGGGTGTGAGTGGTGGGGGTGGAGCAGCAGGAGCCCCACAGATGTGGGCAGGAGGATGGGTGGGCTGTGGGGGTGGGTCGGCTGAAGGATACGAGCCCACTGTGTGTGTGTGGAGGGAGGAGGCTGTGGGGGGTGCAGCACAGAGCTGGGCTCACCTCACTCTTGATGCCCTGTAAGCGCCGCCTCTGAAGCATCTTGCGGCTGATCACCAGCATCATGGTGGTAAGTGTGAAGCCTGCCACGGGGTAGATGGAGCTCACCCCCAGGTTCATCCAGTGGCTGGGGCAGCCCTGGCTGGTCCCACAACCCTCTAGGCTGTTTGGCTGGCACCCCCAGGGCTGCAAGTCCAGTCCCACTTGGTACCACAGGGGCCGAGACCAGGCCTGGGAGGGAGCCGACATGGCCAGCAGGAGCAGCAGGAGCAGGAAGCACCATGTGCCCGGCATGGCTGCAGGAAGAGCCGCGGAACCTGGGCGCCTGGCAACAGGAAAACACCCCTCCCCCAGCGGCAGGCCTGGCAGGGGCCACAGGTTCCAGTGGGGTCCCTGGCCTTTCAGCAAGGACGGCCTGGCCAGAAAGTGTAATGGAGCACAGTGGTGGGTACGGTTCCAGGCCTGGGAGGGTGGCATGGCAGGCTCAGGGCCCCGGACTAAAGGGCCATCTTCTTTCCCCACCCTCCCCCACACCTAACACCCACCCCCTAAAAATCTACACCCACCACCCCAATGCTGCTGTCCAGCAGAGCTGCTCACGAACCCCCTGCGCCCAGACTACCAGACAGTCTGCACTGCAGTACAGCGAGTGCTCCAGTGTCAGCGCCCCCTCTCCGAATAAGGCCCGAGGCTCACCCTGGCCTGTGAGGTCTCCCCTCCCGCCTGCCCATGTTCCTGAACACGCCCGCTGCTCCCGACAGCAGGAGCCCTGTCCTTCGCACCTAGAAAGGCTCTTCTCACAGCTGGAGTTCTCCACCTACGCTCCCCTCCCATGATCCTCTTGGGCAGCACAGTCTCTTCTCCCCTGAGTGACCCTGTTCACTTTTTTTCAAAGCATTTCTAAGAAGCTGCAGTCTTGTTTGAGGTCTGCCTCCCACTCCAGCACATAAGCTTCACTCAATCAATATTTGCCAAGCACTGCCATGTGTCACTCACTGTACCTGGTGCCTGGCACAGTCCTTGGTGCCAGGACGCAGGGTGACAGAGTAGACAAAAGCCATGACTTCCTGGGCTGAGGTTCTGGGGGTGGCACTGACCATACTGAGCTGGAAACAGAGTGGACAAGGTGACTCAGTGACTCGGAGGGCGGCGCAGCCTCCGTCCACTCGCCCAAGCACTCTGTGGCATTTCCTCATTGAACGCTCACTGAGTAACACAGGAGGTGGGTACCGTTTCCATTCCTGCTCTACTGGTGAGAACACACCAGGCCCAGGGAGATTCCAGGGCCTCCCACCCCGCCATCACTCAGAGTACCCACTGGCTGGAAAGCCTGCTGCTGCCCACGGGGCCATATGTCCAGGTGCTATTCTACAGCAGAGATTGGTGCGTGCTTCTCGGCTGGGAGTGACCTGCCAAGCCCAGGTGACCTAATAATACAAAGAGCCATCTTCCCAAGTAAATCAGTCATGTACGCTACTTCTAAATGCGGACAGACAGCACCTGGGAGCACCTTCGATCACCTGCGCTTCCTCAGCCAGCTGCTCAGGTGTTCACACTGCCCCCTCCAGCGGCTCCTGCCCTGCCCTGCTCCCCATCTGGTGTCCCTGAGACCAGACCATTCCTGGGAAGCGGCTGATCCCAACTATGTACTTTACAGCCGAGATCCAAGCACTGAGGGCTGTGCATGGCTGGGGAGAAACTTGAACCTGGGTGCCCCCACCTGGGCCTGGCCCCACAGCTCTCCCGCCTACTGTATACTCTCCCTGCCCCTGCTGCCTGCCCCCAACTTTTAGCTCAAGTTCCCACTTTGGAGCATAAGAAGGGCCAGGAGCCAGGGCTGTGGCCCCCTGACCTCCACCAAGCCACAGCAGAGCCTGCTGTCAAGAAAATGAGTCTTTATTCCTGAAGTGGAAAACACGCATGCTCCCCCACCCCGGCCCTGGCCAGTGCCCCAGCCCAGGCCTCCAGCACTGCGCTTGGAGTCCCAGGACTTTCATCCCTGAGTTGTCTGTGTGTGTGTGTGTGTTTATGTGTGCGTGTGTGCACGGAGGGGACTCCTGGGTGACAGGTGGAGGCCGTGCAGGGGTTCTCGCAGGTGCCCCGTCACAAGCTCCAGAGGTAGGCAGTCTCAGGCAGGGCGCTGGCACAGTCAGAGTTTGGTAGCCTGAGTGGGCAGATGAGGGGAGGTCCCCGTCAGGTACCGAGGGCACATCCAGCCCTCCCCCCGACAGCAACCTCTGCCCAGGGAGCAGCTCCACTTAAAGGCATGAGGGGAAAGCAGCAGGTCCATTGGGGTCAGAGGCACCCAGGCAGAGCAGGGACTTCCTGGAGCTGGGGTCAGGGTAAGGACAAGCAGTAGGTAGACAGAGTTCATTGGGCCAGAGGTCAGCTCACCAGAACAGGGCTGACTTGGGTAGACCTCGGGTGTCGGAGGGCGAAGATGACAGCATCATGCACGGAGGCGAAGAGGTGCTGCTTCGTGATGGACGCATCGAAGAAGTGTCCGGCCTCCAGCTGGGCGATCACGGGAGCTGTCGGCGCGAAGCAGGTCTCTCCTGACTCAGAGAGCCACCGGGAACCCCAGCCCAGTCACCAGCAGGACACCCTGACCGTGTCACCAAGGCTTCCCCCGAGGCCACAGCTAAAACTCCCAGTTAGTCTTGACCTTTGACCCCTGCCTCCCAGGAGACCTCTGACCTTCAGCTTCAGAGAAAGGCTTTTTCCTGGCCGACGCCTTGGCTAGAAGAACCCCGCGCTCCTCCCGAAGCCCTCCCACGGTCCCTGCCCCACGCACTGTGGCAGGCGGCCATGTACACCTCCACCTCGATCTCCCGGAAGTCGCGGAAAATCTGCAGCAGAAAAGGGGGACCGCTTCAGAGGGAGGCTCAGGGGCTGCAGGGGCAGACTCAGGCAGGCCGGGGGGAAGGGAGTTTAGAGGGGAAGTTCAGCAGGTTTGGGCGGGGGCAGAAGGCTCAGAGGGCTCTCAGAGCGAATGATGGGGTCATGGCAGAGGCTGGAGAAACGTGGCCTCCCCCAGCGCCTTTCTAAGGGTGCCCCCAGCCCCTTACATTCTTCAGGCTCTTGAGGCACACAGTGTCCACGAAGGAGAGGGAGCTCAGGTCCAGGACAAGGCTGTGGAAGTCTGGCTGAGGCAGGCCCAGGGCCTCCAGTGTGGACCGGTCTGGGGCCTTGGCATTGGCATCTTCCTGACTGCTGGCTGCTGTGTCCTCCGGTTCATTCTCTGTGCTCACCTGCAGGGGAAGCGGACACACTACAGGGGGTGAAGCAGGGACCGCGCACAGACAGGCAGGGACACTCGGGGTCAGGTGTGGGACAAGCATGTAAACATCCAAAAACATGGGGCCTGCAGGGGACATGGACATGGGGAGTCTCCTGTATGCAGGAGGGACACTGAGGGACACACAGGAGAGGACACCCGGGCTCCGGGAACACACGTGGGCACACACATACTGCTCTGTTACCTCCTGGGCCCAGGCTCAACAGGGGCACTGTAGAAGGAGTGCACTGGGAGACCACGCCCCGTCCTCAGTCATCCGGGATGGGGCAGGAAGGGGGCCGAGGGACAGACCAGAACACACACAGGCACCCCCGTGCGCATGCACACACCTCAGTGCTCCCCCTGCATCTCTAATGGAGCTTGGCGTCCCCTCTGATACCACGTTTCTCCCCCACACCCAATGCCTTCCTCTCTCTCTACCCACGAGCAGAGACTGTGGGGTCTGGTGGACTCTACAAATTCAAGGTCTTCATCGAGGCCTCAGATCAGACAGGAAGCCACAGCAGAGTTCTATGGCATATCACTAGAGATCCCTCCAGAGTGTCTGACCCACCACCCCATTCTTCCTGCCACCGACATAACCACAGGTCTGTGGCTTTCCCCACTGGACATGTCGGGGCACCCCCATCTCTGTAGCTCATGGAGGTGGGGCCCATCCCACCTCCAGCCTCACCTTGGCCTTGGAGCCCTCCACGTCGTTGCTCTTGACGTCTCCATCACTAGTGTTGACATCAATGGAAACGGAGGTGCCCTGGGAGGCAGCAGCCTAGGCGGGGGTGGGGGACAGGAAAGAGTTGTCCCAGCTGCCATACAGCAGCTGTGCCTGGCAGGCCTGGTCTTGACCTCTGGCTTTGGGCAGGTAGGCGGGCCAGGAACCAAAGCTCAGGACCCGAGCCAGGCCGAAGGCTGCGGCGTTCTGACCAGCTCCGGGAGCAGCCACAAATGGAAGAGGACCGTGATGGTTTGTGCTGTCCCTGTGGCTCGGAGGTGGGAGAAAAGCAGAACCCCACCAACAGGGAACGAGGAGCAGGGAGAAAGGATGAGGGGAGTCAGCAGCCCAGGAGGCTGGGAAGAAGGCTGGGCGCAGTCAGCTGCAGGACGGGGTTCGGGGGGCGCAGGACTCACTGGCCCAGAGGGATCCCTGCCTGTGTCTGGAGTTGCTCCTTCTGCAGTCGCTTCAGCTTCAGCTCCTGCTTCCTGAGCAGCTTCTTCTTCCGCGAGATGAGGCGGTCAACATCCACACCGCACTGGAGGTGAATTTCAGGGTACAGGCTGTGGGTGTTTGGGGAGGCAAGGGACCCTACGACACTGACCCTGGGGATCCCAGGCCTCACCCTCTGCTTCAGTGCGTCACCGTAGAGCTCAGCATTGGCGAAGTACATGGTGGCTGAGGAGCGGAAGACCTTCACGCCTGGGACCTCCCTGGCCTGGGGATGGGTCATGGTGGGGGTAGCTGAGCCCTTTCTCTCCTGGCGGCATCTTGTTCTCCTGCCTTTACTCCCCTGTGTGCCCAGTGCCCACCACCTCCCTGCCCTCTGCCCCTCCCTTTCCATCCAGCTGAGCTGCTCATCTTCCCATCATGTCCTCCCCTCACTCTGCTTGATCATACTGTGCTCAGCCTTCAAGGCTGCACGTCAGGGGGAATGGGCTTGTTTTATTCCAGAGCCCCCATCTCTGTTCCCAGCACTTGGCAGGCTCTTCTCAGGAGATCAGTGAATGACAGATTTAATGACCCCATCAGATTTTTAAAAAAAAGCCTCACTGACACCCTGGTGCCCCAGGATTCTGCCCCTCACACATTCCCCACCCTGGGCTGCTCTGCAGCATGGCACTTGTTGGCTCTGACTGCTGGCTCTGAGAAACCCTCCCCTGGCCCCCAGGCCCATCTCTGTCCACTTGTCCTCTGGCCCATCCTAGCCCCCCCATAATCTGAGTGGGGGTCATAGATCCAATTTCCTCCCTTGTGGCAGGATTCTTTTCACACGCATGATGAAACATAGCCCTGGGATTCACGCGTGTATGAGCATGGCTCCGCATGAAAAAAACTACTCCCGAGTGGGCCGGCGTGATCCATGTCTGTGGAAAAAGAATTCTGTGAAGGGAAATTGGGCCAAGATGCTTTTTAAAATGTATTACCTTGCTGAGACCCTTCCCCTGGAGTCAAGGGACTTATGTTAATGGATGCCTGAAATTCTTTCCTGCTCAAATGTTTACCTTACTGAATAAACCTCCCGCTTATCTATCCCCTTTCCATATATCTTTACGACCTAGTTGAAGACCCCTGTTCTGCGCATAGTTCATGAATAACCAATCCAATGCTAATGTGTCCTGAATTTCCTAATAAAAACCCGGCTGAGCTACGCTTGAGGCCTTTCCCAGACCATAAGGGAAGGGTCCGTGGCCCCCGACTTCCTTTTCCAAGCGTGTCTCTGTGTGAGATTCATTCACGTGATCGGTTGCGGTCACCCACGGATTTTGCGGGACGAAATCCGCAGCACTCCCTTGAAGTTCCAAAGACCAAAGTGTCCCAGTCAGGTGAGGAAGGGACTGACAAAGGCCCATTGTGCCTCTGCCCTACCCATCCACGCCTTTTTCCTGCTCAGCCCCTGCTGCTCACCTCCGAGTACTCTGCCACGTCTCTGTAAATGTCTGTGTCTGGAACCTGCCCCAGGACAGAATAGTGGGGCCTGTGGAGAGAAAGAGAGTGAGTGGGGGGAGCACATGAGGAGGGGGCAATGAGAAGAACTAGGAGCCTGGGGTCACCCCCAGATGTGGGAAAGCTGGGGGAGCCACTGTGGACCTCACCCGGGAGGCTGAGAGGGGAGACTCACAGCTGCGTGCGGACCACCACGAGCAGCAGGGAGAAGGCTACGGCCACAGCCAGGCCCAGGTCCAGGTTCAGCAGGGTGGTGGCCACGAAGGTCACCAGCCAGATGACCTAAAAACAGAAGGGTAGTGGTCAACGGGATCTAGCGAGGCCACTGGGGCTGAAGACCCTCACCCCAGCCCCGGGGCTCCCAGGCCTCTCACCAGATCCACTCGGTTTGCGTTCCAGAGGGAGCGGATGTCCTTGAACTGCAACAGCATGCCCTTCAGGTTCACGATGACAACGGCTGCCAGGACTGCCTGCAGCGGGGGAGGGTCACTGGGGCTGCTGAGGGGTCCCAGATGCTGACCCCCTGACTCCCCAGGCATGAGCCAGACTGACCCCAAGCACTTGGGCGTAATAACCCCAAACAGACGCTAACTACCACCTGCCCCTGAACTTGACAACTTGGATCTGACTCTGAAAGGTTCTAACCCTTGACCCTTGGCTCCAAATCTTACCCCAAAGATCTCAACCTTGAAAAACAGCACATGACCTTGTATCCCTGCCCCTCACCTGTCACCTGACAGACTGATCTGAGCCCCTGGCTTGGCCGAGGCCCTCAAGGCTCTCTGGGTGGGTGTGGGGGGGTGGCTTACCTTGGGCAGGTCTTGGAAGAATTCTCCAAGTTTGACGATGATAATGAGGATGAAGAGGGAGGAGACAGCTCCAGCCACCTGCAGGGTAGGAGTGGGACGGGGCAGTGGGGAAACGGGGGCACTGAGCGGGGGGTGGGGTGGGGTGGCACCACCCAGTCGAGCCGCCTGTGTGCACAGAGGCCCAGAACCACCCACACCAGAGGCCCACCTGTGTGTTGCCGCCAGTGCTCTCCTGGACTAGGCTCCGGGACATGGAACAGCTCACGGGGAAGCACTGGAAGATGCCCCCGATGAGGTTACAGAGGCCTAGGGCCACCAGCTCCTGGTGGGGGGAGTACAGCTGTGAGGAGACGTCGCTAGCAGTACCTGGTCACTGTGCCCCTGTGTCTCGGCCTGCACACCCCCAACTTCCACCCCTCCTCGGTAGCCCCAAAGTCCCAAGTGCCCTGCTATTCTCCCACCCTCAGTCCCCACACGGTCCCAGCACATGCGTTTGCTGTCTCCCTGGGTCCCCCTGATGTGCCACCCTCCAAGGCCCTGAGGCCGCCGGTACACCAGGCTGCCCCCAAGTGCCCCAGACCTGGTTGCCGTCCACCCGGTAGCCATGTCTCAGGGCGAAGATCTTCCCCAGCGAGATGGCAATGGCGAACCCAACCACGGCGATGGCGAAGGCATTTCCCACAAGCTTCGCAAACAGCTGGGGGTTGGGGGCCACTGGGGGTACCAGCCTGTGAGAGGCATCATGAAGCCAAAGGAAGGTGCTGCTCCTGGCCACCCAACCTTCCCTGACCCCCAGGGGCCGGAGCTCACCCCGCAGGGATGTTGCCCACGACGTCCACCCCGAATCTGTGCTTCAGGCCCACGCCGTAGGAGATGCCTGTGGCCCCAATGAGCTGCGGGGAGAGGGCAGAGTTGGGGGGGGAGTGGGGGGGGGAGATACCCACCCGGGGGCCTTCTGCCCGGCCCCCCACCCCCAGGAACTCTCGCCCGTGCCCACTCCAGCTGGTCCTTAAGTGCCTGGAGGACGCCCACAGGGACAGAGCCACACTTGCCCCTCTCCCCTGCCCCCTAGAATGCGAACCGTGAGCAGTTCTCCGGGGAGCGGCAGGGGCAGATGTCGCCGCAGCTTGTCATTCAACAGCTTCACCACCACAAGCACCACTCCTGCCACAACCGCGGTGACCACAGTGCCAACCTGGCTCTGGGGCAGCTTCCGGCAAACCTCCAGCACTGTCTGAGGGCGGGAGTCACAGCCAGCACTCCAGGCCACGGTGCCCCCCACCCCCGTCCCTTCTCCCGCCCTCACTCACATAGATGAGGGACAGTGGTCCAGAGAAGCTGCTCAGGTGGAGACCAAACACGTACTTGAGCTGCGAGACGAAGACCTGCACGGACGCAGCGGTGGTGTAGCCGCGGACCAGAGGCTCTGACAGGTAGGTGACCACAAAGCCGAAGTGCACGAGGCCCAGCCCCACCTGTGGGTTGGCCAGGGGCAGTCAGGGGAGACGGGGGGGCCCAGGGGTGGCTGAACCAGAGCCCAGGGCAGGGCGGACCAGATGGGGGTGTGATGAGGAGGACGGTCATGGTCAGACACGAAGGGGGTGGGAGCAGGTTTGGCAGTGGGCGGGCAAGGGGTGGCACGCCTTCCCGGCTGCTCCACACCTGGAAGAGACCGACCAGAACACTGAGCGTGGAGGCCAGCTGCACCCGGACGGCATCTCTGGCCGTCTCGTTGACTGTGGAGTTCGGGGTCTGCAAGAAGGCCTTGTCCGGAGCCAGGGATTCTGTCACACTGCCCACCATCACGGACATGACAGCAAAGGTGCCTGCAGGGTCAGGGTAGGTCGGAAAGGGAGAGGACACTGTCCTACCCTGAAGCCCTGGTCATAAGGGAGAACCCAGAAGACCTTAGTTCTAGACAAATATCCTCAGACTGTGCAATAGAGGCAGTGCTGGCGGTCAGGTGGGAGCCTTGGGCTCAAGGACTCCTGGGGCAGCTGGCAATGCTGGCCCTGCACTGTCTACCTGCCCTACCTGTATGCATTGGCTCAGGGCCACTCCCCTACAAAAGGTGGAACTGAGAAGGAGCCACAGCCCAGCTCAAGCTGTCAGGCCTATGCCAAGTTCTGGGCCCTTCAGGTTGCTTCACCCGCCACCCACATGCTCCTGCAGCCAGGGCCTCTCGGCCCCTGAGTCTGTGGCCCCTTGCTCGGAGGCCTGGTCCAGCCTGGGAATGACCCTGGGGGAGTCTCCCAGCTCCCCATACCAATGCTCCCCTCTTTCCTAAGTTCCCTTGCCCTGCTCAGCCCTCCCTCACCCTGTGCTCCATGGGAGATGTGGGTATCCTCCTGCCAGGCCAGGCCTGGTTCCACTCACCGACGGAGATGTGCCGGGAAGTGCCAAACAGGAAGTAGACAAAGACAGGGTAGAAGGAGCTGTAGAGGCCAAACACGGGGGGCAGTCCCGCCAGGAGAGCATAGGCCAGACCTGCAGGGGGCATGACAGCAAGACGGGCTTGGAGGCTGGGCCCTGAGAGGATGAGGAAATCCCCCCATAGTACCGGGGCACAGCGGTCATGGCTTCAGGGTTCTCTTGAGGGAGAGAATTTCGAGGCCAGGGTCACCACCCAAAGGCTGAGGGCACAGCCTCTGGGTCAGGGGTGACTTACCCTGTGGGAGCTGCATAATGGCCACACTCAGGCCAGACAGCAGGTCACCCAGGAGCCAGTCACGCACAAGGTACCGGGGCAGCCAGGCCAAAACTGGGAGGTGTCTGAGCAGCAGGGCTCGGGCCCGAGCACGGGAGCACCTGGGCACACGAGGGTCAGTGTCAAGAACAGGGGCTGCCTAAGTCCTGCCAGAGTTCCCCCAGACCCCCACCCTCAGCCTTACTGTAACCAGGTTCGCCACTGGAGGGTCCCAGGGGCGGGGCCCCAGCGCCCCAGCTCCTCCAGCTGTTCCTGGTTCAATAGTGGCCGCTCCATGTGGTAGTCTCGCCTCTTCAGCTCCATGGCTTCTCTTGTGGCCAGCAGCACCTGTGTGTCCCTCGATCTGGGGTGGCAAGACCAGAGACACAGTGAGGGCAGCCATGGCCCCACCTCCCCCACACCTCCACATCGGACCAGGGAGTCACCCACCTGCCTTTTCTAGACCCCAAGATCTAGGTAGGTGCAGACTTCAGCTGGCCCCATGCCCAGGTAAGGGTAGTACCCGACCTTTGACTAGAGGAAACCTCTTGCTGGGCCAAAGTCCTGGCCAACAGACAGCAGGATGAGCACAGTCCACACCTCCAGCCCTTGCTGTGGCTGCTCAGCCCCAAGTCCAGCTCAGGTCGACTGCCCCTCCAGCCTCCTTCCCTGAGCCCCTGGGCCTCCCTCAGCCTGTCCAGGCCGAGTCCTTTAACAGCGGCCCCACGAGCCCAGTGCTGGCTGGCTGAGAGCACAGGCAAGGAAGATGCAGTGAACCAGGAGTCCAGTTCTCCAGGCACACCCCTCTTCAGGTGAGGCTGTCCCCTCCAAGGGAAGGAAAGTGCTGGGGCTAAGACAGTCCCTGGGCCTCTAGTCCTAGGGTCCAGGTTGTAGACAAGCTCAGCCTAATCTGGGAAAGCCAGGGATGGCTCTCACCTGGAGAGAAAGGGGTCTTACCTGCAGGGAGAGGCTTCCATCTGGAAAGGGAAGCTCCCACCCTACAGGAAAGTTTTCAACGGTAAGTTCTGTCCCCGGGGAGAATCTCTGATCTGTCCAGAGGCTCCCACCTGAAGCAGGGGGTGATCTCACTTGGGAATAGGAGATCTGGGGGAAGCTCTCACCTGGGGGAGAAGCTGTCCTGGAAACAGGAACTATGAGAGAGAGAGCTAGCTATGCCTGGCCAGAAGCTTTCACCGGCTGGGGAAGTTTTCACCCGCCAGGAAAGTTCTGATCTAGAGGGTACTGCCCCACCTAAGGGAAGCTCTCACCTGGGCGAAGTTCCCAGCTGGGAACAGATCTCACAGGGGGCATCTTACCTGGAGGAAAGCTCCCCCCCCTGCTGAGAAAGCTTTCACCTGTCCGGAAAGCTCCCGTCTGTAGGGGGAGGATCCCACCCAAGGAGCAGGAACTCACCTGGGAAAGGCCTCTACACTGGGTGTCCCGAAGGGAGGAGAGAGTGGAGAGGTGCAAAGATCTGCAGAGACTTCGCACCTCTGTCTCGAAGATATCTGAGCCCCTTCACCCCTCCTCCTGGGTGGAGTCGCTCAGGTCTTCCCCAACCTAGCCAGACCCGTGCTTGGAGGGCGGGGCTTAGAGCCTCGGCCCCTCCCTCTGGGGAGCCCGGCGGCCAGAATACCCGCGCTCATTCCGGGACCCGTAGTACAGCTGGGTGGGCTCAGGCCCTCGCTACGGTCTCCCATGCTGCGACCTCCGGCACCAACGCTCCCTATCGGCGCACCTCCAGAGCCGGGGCCCCTCCGCACTTAGCCGCCTCCCTGCGGCCCCTAGCTAGCCGCCAGGCAGCTCTCGAGCTGCTTTCCGCACAGCGCTCAGGGGCTGGGGTCGCGCCCGCTCCCGCCATCCCCCTTCCCTCGCCGCGGTTGGGTAGTCGCCAGCAGAAAGTCGGCAAAGCGGTAAACCGAGACGATGCAGGCGGGAAATGGCTGCTCGAGACTTAGCGGTACTCCTTCCGAGCTAACCCAAGCCGGGCGCCTGCGCGAGGGCCGGGAGGCGGCCCGAGCCTTGCGGACACAGGGATCCCGAGCTGCGCCCTGCCCTCACCCGGACGCTTCCGACAGCCCCATGGCCCGCGCGCTGCCAGCGGCCAGCGGTTTGACAGCTCCGGCTGGGGGTCGCTAAGGGCCGGAAGGCGGGGCTGAGACCTGCTAGGTCTGCGGCGCGCACACGAGGGCCAATTCCCGAGCAGGACGGGGACGACTTGGGCCAATCAACCTGCTTGGGCGGGGCCTCAGCGTCGCTCTCTGGGCGGGGCGTGCCGGGAGAAAGATTTTGCATTTAACCCCTTCTTTCCCAGCCCTCCTGCTTGAGCCTGGTGGACCTGCAGAACTGGGACCCGCGGCCCCCGGTTTCTGAGTGGGATGGGACTGATACCAGGTCCTGACTTCCTTGCGGAGGGTCACCGCGGGATGGGGAAGGAAAACCCCCAAGTAGGCAGAATGCCTGGGGATGCGGCTAGTGACCAGAGCCTTAGCCCTCGGTGTGGGGTATCCGGGTCCAGTAGGGCATCTCTGAGGAAGCCACCCGCAGGCTTCTCCCCTGAGACTGGTCATGTCTCTGAGACAGTAGGTGCCCAAAGCTTCCCTTCAACTCTGGACACCCAGACCTGAAATGAGGCCGAGATTCTCCTCCCCGCAAGTAGTAACAGCGAAACGACTTGCCGGAGGATTTTTCTTGAGGAACGCAGGTGTCCCCGGCGGTTCTAAATCTGAGAGGCTGGTAGCTAGGGGTCAGGGCGGTCAATGGGTTGAAGGGTTAGCAAGGACAGTCTGTGCCCTGGCCAGGGCAAATGCCAGGTCATCCATCACGCTGCTGCCTTTGTCAGTGGGGAGACCTGAGTTAGGGGGCTCCCCCTCCTCCTCCATTTTTGTCTTGGCTCATAAGAGATTAATTCAGTTGAGAGACAACACGTTAGCGGAAATGAGATAGCAAGTTTATTTATGAAAAACACTTGAGCATGAAGCTGCAAGCAGGCACCCAGCTAGTCTGGGTGCCCCTTCTATTGGGATTTTAGGGGTTTTATGCTGGTAGCCAACTTCTAGGTTCCCCCTCCTCCTCCCCTCTCTAGACCTTGGGATTAATGCACAGTTTCAAACACTTTCATTCCCAGCTAGTGAAACGATACACACAGAATTTCAAGGGCTCCCCTCCTCCTGCGCTATCGCAGTTTTTCTTGTGATTTTCGTCATGCCTGGCAGTCTTATCTGACCAGGCTCAGGACTGCTGAATGCACTAGTGAGCCGTGTCTCCCTCCCCCTCTCTGCCTTGGTTTGCTATCTATCCTGCCTAACACCTTGAAGAAAGAGGGGGTTTCTCTCGGGACCTCACTCCCAGCACCTGTGCTCATACTTCAGGCCCCAATCGCAAGGTGGAAGGCCAGAACTGCGGGTAAAAGGGATGCGAACCTGGTCCAAACCTCCTCTGAAATGGGCTAAAAATAGCTGAACATTCTTAGGAGGAGGCAGTGCTCAGGTTTCTCCCAAAGGTCAGCCTGGCTTGAATCATTCACAGCCACCCTCCTACTGCACCCAACAAAAGAGACAATAACCATTTTCTATAGAAGTTTATTCCCAAAACAGAGCGCGGCTTCACGGAACAATTTACACAGACAGGAAATGGGGCTACGGGGCTGAAGGGGCGACCCCGGATAGGGGCGACCCCGGATAGGGGCATCTACAGAACCTAGGACATAGCAAGGACAACCCCTCTCCCCACAGTGGCCCCTGAACCCTTCGAGGGTGGGCATCATTCTGGTTAAGGAGAGCTGGAGTCCTGGCTGGTGGGATTTGGCACCGGTCAGTAAGGTAGGAATTGTAATCTCCTTGAAAACTGTCTCCCAAGAGTATGCATGAGGGAGGGGGTCTGCATAGACCCCCCTCCCCCTACACACAGCCCCACACACCGCTTTTCCCAGTGGTAGGAGGGTGCCTACTCTTGAGCTTCTGGGCCTGCTGTTCAGCAGGGAGCTCAGCTGACCTTTGGCCTGGGAGAGCTGGGGGGTTAGAAACCCCTCCAGGTGGCCAGGCCGGGGTCCTCATACATGGGATCCTCCAGCCCCTGTCCCACTCTTTCTAACTTCCTCTTGTAAACAAAGGGGGGGGGGACATTCTCAACTGTAAACGAAGTGTAAAAATTCAAACATTTAAGTTGTAAACAAAGTTTTTAAATGTTTTAAATCTTGACCTGTAAACAAAGTAATGAAATGTAAAAGTCCCCAGTTCTGGACATCAGACAAAGTAAAAAAAACGAGTTTTGTGAACAGAGTCCTAACAGTCATTTTTCCCTTCAGGAGGGGAGGGGTGGAACTGAGAACTGAGTCACTTCCGGTGGCAGCAGCCCGGTGCCTAGGGCCAGGGAGGTTTCTGTAAACACCCTGCACCCTCCTTTCCGGTCCCTGCTTGCCCGCCGCTCTCCCTCCTGCCCCATCCCTTAGAATAAATGCTACCTGGGGGCAGTGTCAGGGAATTAAATGGCACCACAGACAACTTCTGCTCACAGCAGGGGCTGAAGAGAGACCCCTGAGTCCACCCTCTGCAGGAAAGTCTGATTCAGGCCTGAGCCCCTCCCCACGGGAGACAGGAAGCCTTGCTCTGTAAACATGACAGCCGCTGCTGCTCCGCCAGCGCAGTCCTAGGTCATAAGGCAGTAAGTGGCAGGGACCCCACGTAATAAACATCCACACCCACAGGGAGGGGAGGGGCCGCATGAGCCAGCCCCAGTGAGGAGGTCAGAGGACCCTTGTTTCCAAGACCAAGCGCCAGTCTCAGAAGTTTGGCTCTCGGGGCATCCAAGAAAAAGCAAAGGTCAATTCTGCACTTTGGGCCCTGACAATATTCGGGTCAACCTGGGGTCCCAGGAAGCATTTGCCTGAATCTACCCCAGTAAGATGAGAAAAAAAAGCACATGGTTTGCCAGGAGCCCAAAAGAAGTAAAATTCTGCACCTCTTTCCCTCTGTCCCCCTCCCCCTCCCAGCCCAGCCTCAGAACCCCAGGCAACGGAAAAAGCTGAAAAATAACATAAGCAATATCTCTCTGGTTACAAAGGTACAAAAGGTATAAAAGTCCTCCCTTCAGTTCCCAGGCCCTGCACACCTGTTACACGCACGTTCACACACTCACGGACGAGAACGGAAGCACAGCAGTGCAGCCACAGGGAGAGCTGGGCGCTGCCTTGGGATCAGCCCCAGACTCCTGGAGTCTCCTCTGTTAGCCCAAGTCCTCCACTGCCCTCAGCTGTTCCTCGCTGTCCATCCGTCCGTCCGCCCGCCCCTCAGGAGTGACCCTCGCTTCTGGGAACTCTGCAGGATTGAATGAGGAGGTCAAAGCTGGTTGCTGAGGGGATGGTGAGTTGGGTGGCTCTGGACTCCCTGCCACCAGACTGGGCCTGGCCACCTCCCCCATCACCTTTGCCTCTCAGTGCCTAGCCCCTTATGCCCGTTCTGGGTTCTCTGATCCCTTCAAGCCATCCTGGACCCCCAGGCCCATCAGCAAGGCTCCTTGGCTGGCCACTTCTGTCTTTTCCCTAAGCACTAAGCAAGCACCTACTATGTACAGACACCACGTTAAGCACTTGATAGATTTTTGTCTCAAAAAATCTCCACATTTTGCCCTGGCTGGTGTGGCTCAGTGGCCTGTGAACCAAAGGGTCACCAGTTCGATTCCCACTCAGGGCACATGCCTGGGCTGCGGGCCAGGTCCCCAGTGGGGAAGTGCACGTGAGAGGCAACCACACATTGATGTTTCTCTCCCTCTCTATCTTCTTCCCTTCCTCCCTCTAAAAATAAATAAATAAATAAAATCTTTTTAAAAATAAAAAAAAAAAACCCTCCAGACCTCAGAGTTTGTTAATACAGACACATATCACAGGTAAGGAAACCGAGACTCAGAGCTGTCAAGGGGGACCCCAAAGCCTAAAACGCTGCTCAGTCCCCCAGCTCCACAGCCCCAGCAGCCAGACCCCAAGGCTAAGCTGCAGGCGGACCCAGGTGATGCTCACCGCTCCCTCCAATCCCTCCCCCACACCCCCGCGGAGCCCCTGGGCACAGGCTCCCAAATCCCTTGCCCCACTTTCCTTCCTTTCTTCTCCCCCAGGCTCTGCTTAGATTCTGTTGCTCTCCTGTCCCACTGCCGGGGTCCCCTTCCCCACAAAGCCTCCTCCCCTACAGACCTCCACAGAGCCTGCCCCAGCTGTTCCTCCTCCTTAAAACTCAACTCTCCTTCTGGCTTCCTAAGACCTGGCAACCCCTGCCCCCCGCCAACTCCTGACTCCTGTGTATGTGGCTGCTTCTCGGGCGTGTCTGCCATCCCTACCCCACAGATACCCCAGGGCCCACCTCAAGTCCCGTGTGCCCAAACCCACAGTGCCCACAGGCAGGAGAAAGTTAATATTGACTGAATAAACAAAGGAATGGTGTACCATCAAAGTTAGCTCTTTAGCCTGGCACCCCTGTCCTGGCACTACTTCTGCCCCATCCCTACTTCTGCCCCATCCTTACCCCAGGCTTACCCCCAAGCACAGCCTCCTGAGCAGACTCTGCCTCCCCTCCCTGACACGCCCATACCTCAGCCTTGGCTCCTGCCCTCGCCCAGCCACTAGCTCAAGCCCTTTGCAAGCATGGCACCTAACTTCCCCCTGTAGCCTGGGGGCGCGAGGGAGGGTGGCTGACCCAGCGCACGGTCAGCAAACCCCCTTAGTCACAGCCCCACTCCCTGCCAGATTTCTGCCCTAAGCCTGCGGCCCCTAGGGTAGGGGGGCCCACACCACCTGCCAACCCACCCCCTATTCTGCGGCAGACCCCAGGGCAGCGTGCGCAGGAGGTTGCCCCGAGCTGACAAGGGGTGAGCCGGGGGCTGGACCCTGCTTACTCTGAGTCTGGCGACAGCTCCGAGATGCTGTGGGACGTGGCCGAGCGTGGTGTGGAGGGCCCGAGCGCGGAGGCGGTGGCAGAAGGCGTGGCAGTGGTCTGCGGGCCCGAGGGCGTGCTGGAGGACGGCACGGAGGAGGACAGAGCCGAGGAGTTGAAGGAGGCGAGGATAGAGGAGAGAATGTCCAGCTGTTCGGTGGAGGGGCCGTGGCTGGGGCCGCTGGCTGGGTCCTCCCGAACTCTGAGCAGCTGCGGGGCTGGCCCAAGGCCTTCCCGTGAGGGGTGCCGGCTCGGCACGCGGTCCAGCCGCTCCCCTGAGTTCGATCTCCTGGACAGAGAGTCCAGGGGCCGGGATGGCAAGAAGGGGTCCCTTGAGAGTTGCCGCTGGGGAGACAGAGGCAGAGGTGGGGGCTGTGGGTCAAGGTCCCGGGCACTGTGGGGTGGAGGGAGTGTGCTCAGCCACTCGCAGGGTGCCCCTAGGTCCAGAGCATCCCGTGACCTGAAGCGGCTGGCCATGGCACGAGGGTAGTCCCTGGGCGGCTGCCTCCGTGGTAGGGTGCTGCCCCGATCCCTGGACTCCAGGCGGCCCGGCACAGCATCCAAGCATTCCTGGGAACCTGGCCGACTCAGGGGGCGCAGAACAGGGGCAGGCGCCTCCTCCAGCCGCTCGCGGCTCAGCTGCCGCCGGAGAAGGATATCCAGCTGTTCACGGGAAGAGTAGCGGCTGGCTGGTTGCGAAAGGCTGCCGGTGCCCCCTCCAGCACAGATGCGACCATAGGAAGCAGCCGGCACAGCACGGTGACCCAAGGTGGCTGCACGGCACCAGGACAACTCAGGGCCACCTCGGGTCTGTGGTACCAGTGGGCACTGCAATCGGTTCTTCAGGATGCCTGTGGGGGGACAAATGGGGGACAGGGTGTGCGTATGGGTGGGCAGGAACTCCCTGGACCTGGGAACATGGCAGCCTTGGGATCTCTGTGACATGGGTCGGGGACAGAAACCCCTTGGAGAGGGACAGGGTCGGCTCCTGGCAATTCCAGAGAGGCAGCAGGACAGGGGAAGAGTGAGGAGGCAGTGACGGCCTGGGCCAGGACAGGACAGTCCCCATGTGCAGGGGAAGGGGCAAACCTCCCCACTACCAGGTTGGGGTGGGAGAGAGCCCTAGGTTCTGGTGATGCAGACAGGGTCAAAGGGCAGAAGTGTCCTGGGATGGGGCAGGAGGAGCCCCTGGGGGTGCTGTGGTGCAGACCAGGGTCCGTGGCAAGCGGTTCCCCAGCCATGATGGGGCGGTCCCCAGGGACTGAGACGCAGGGCAGAGGAGTAGAAACCCCTGGGTCAGAGCCAGAGGATCCCTGTGAAGCAGTCTGGTATTAGGAGGATGAAATCGCCTGAGTCAGGGCTTGGCAGTGCCTGGGGTCCCTGAAGTTCAGGCCAAGGTCAGGGATCGTACCTTTCCTCTGGCGCTGGGCCCGACCCAGGGAAGTCTCATCTCCACTGGTCAGCGAAAGGTCTGGCTGGTTGTTGTTGGCTGCGTCCTTGCTAGTGTCCAGCCCCAGGCGCCTTTCAGAGCCCCAGGTCTGCAGGGCACAGGGAGCAGCATCACATTCCCCCAGGGCTGGCCAGTAGGACAGGAGGTCATTGCCATCCACATCTGCAGAGCCAGAACAGTTACAGGGGCCTCTGGGTTGACCCCTGACCCCTGCTACCATACTCCGTGACCCCTGAACCTAACAAGTCCTGCAACCCTGGCTGTTCCCACCGGGCCTAGGAGGCCTCTCTCGGCAATCAGCAGAACTATCCAGGGAGGGGTCACTAATAAGCCCTCACGCTCAACTGGCAGGGGTGGACAGAGACTGGTGGTGGGGACACCTGATGGCTGAGAGCGGAACCCCAACCCGCAGGGAAGACCAGGGGCTGGAGGGGTGACATGTTGCCCTCCAACATCCCTGACCTTGCTCTCCTGTCACCCGGGCTGTCCCTGGGTCTCTAGCCAGCAGAACCCTGCTAGCGGGCTGGGATGGAGAGTGCAGGGGCCCAGTGATGACCCCAGGTGTCCAACAGGTTGGTCCCAGGAAACTTAAAGGGATAGTAGAGCCCCTGGGTCACACTGAGTAGAATATGGAGTGTTGCTTGGTCACCCACATGGCCAGAGGGCTCCATCACCTTTGGGCTGGGTGAGGAGCCTCTCACTCTGGGCCGCCCGGCAGAGTGGACGCTGGAAACGCCCCCGTGTCCGGCCATTGTCCTCGCTTTCTGAGGATGGGATGGACAGACTCCTTTCCTCCTCCAGGGACAAGTCACTGTCAGAGTCGGAGTCAGCACCTAGAGGTGGGAGGTCGGAAGGAGGAAGGCCTAGCGGCGTCTTAGGGAGGGGCAGGACTTGGGGAATCTTGAGGGTGGCTACAGCGAGGAGGACAGGGCTGGGGACCTGGGGACTTGGGAGAACTTTGAGTGGACATAGAAACAGAAGGGCTGGGACTTGTCAGGAGAACTAGGGCTGGCTGGCTGCAGGCCTCCTGGGGCAGTGGCCGGGGCAGCCTGGCCCAGTGCAGTCAGCCGCTGCTCCCGATCTGGGGCAGAAGAAAAGGGCACTGGGGAGCAACCCTTTGCCTCCCTCTCCCCTGGCCCAGGCCCCCACCTCCACCAGCGTCTCGGTGGAACATGGCCACGTCCAGGTCGGTGGGGCCAGCGTGAGCCTGGAGGCTGTGGTCAGTGTGGTCAGCAGCCGAGCCATGTCGAACCAGGACATTGTCCCTGGAAATGTAGGAGCGCCCCCCGCATCAAAGAGGGATGAGATGGGGTGCTTTGGAGGCTGGGGGTCTGTGTGCGCTCGGGGAATGGTTCCGGAGGCATTCCAGCAGCGGGGCAGCAATGGAAGCTCAGATGGCCAAGGTGGCACCTGGTGGTGCCCGCCCCTGGTAAAGCAGGACGGGTCTGAACTGGGCCCCCAGCACGAGGAGGCCCCACCGCTCACCTGAGGCAGCCGCGGCCGCGCTGGCTGTCTTGGTCCTGGGTCCGGCCGGAGCGGGCACTGCTCACTGAGGAGACGGTGGAGGCGCCCAGAGTGATGCGGATGAGGCCGCTCTCCTCGAAGAGCGCCGTGTTATTGTAAGCCCCAGGTCCCTGGCGGGTGGGGAACAGCGTATGAGCCAGCCCTGGCGAAGCCTCAATGCCCGGCCTCCTGGGGCCCCCAGCCTGACTCCCCAGCCCTGAGAGCCCCTCACCGTTGCAGGCGCCGGCCTGGCCTCCTCGGGCGCTGCCTTCCCACCCAGGCAGGCTGGTGCCCAGGCGGCCCGAGCATCTGCATTGAGGACACAGAAGAGCAGCAGCACGGCCAGGCCCTGCAGGTCAGCAAGGGTCAGCAAGAGAGTGGAGATGAGGGGTCAGTCAGGGACCCATCATGGGGGACAGAGGTCAGCCAAGGTGGTGAGAGGTCCGAGGGGCCTGAGTGACTGGAGTAAGCAAAGGTCGGTGGGGCCGCAGGCGAGGGGTCAGAAGCCTCGGTGTCAGCACAGGGCAGTCTAGGACCTGCACCCAGCCTGGTGCCAGTCATCCAGCGGAGTCAGCCCCAGGCCTGGGCTGATGCCCTGCCCAGCGCTGCACCTGGTCTGGAGGGCAGAGGGATGCCAGCATTACCTGGAGCCCGCAGAGTCCAGCGTGGAGGTAGTGGAAGGCCAGGACGCTGTGGTTGACTGCCAGGAGGCCGAAGAGCCAGGAGGCACTGACCAGCAGAAGGAGCAGAAAGGAGCTCCGAAGCGTCCTGCCGTGGCAATGGGGAAGGACACGGGAGGACACACGAGAGTTGCCCAGGGCGCAGGCAGGAAGCACAGGGGTCAGGCAGGGGGCACGCAGAGGACAGGGAAGGAAAGGAATTCACATAGGAACACGGAGGCCTCAGGAGGACACTGGGGGATATGAAAGGTCACAGACAGAACTTGGTGCTCGGAGAGCCATGAAAACACACACAAAGTGGGGCAGAAAAGGAAACATGGAAGATAGGTGGGGACGCACAGGCCGGGAGCAAAGTGAGCCGCCCAGGCCAAGGGAGACTCTGGGGAGACAGCAGGGCTGAAGCGTCTGGGGCCAGAGTGTGTCGGGGCACCAGAGAGGGACTGCAGGCCCGGGCCAGTGACCGCCCCCACCCAGAACCTGGAGCCCAGCCCGCACCGGGAGTGTTCTGGGAACCCCAGACCCTACTTGAGAGGGGTAAGAATCCCCCACGGCCCCCCGACAACCAACTCACAGCACAGAGGTCTTCTTGGCCTCTCTCTGCCCAGTGGCGCAGGATGTGCGGGCAGCAAGGAGAAACAGGGTCCCATTCATCTGGACACACGGCCGGACGTGGGGTGGAGCAAGGCAGAGAGACAGACGGTGAGACGGCCGGACAGGGACCAAGACCCACAGGGAGGCGGAGCCAGAGAAACATACGCACAACACACAGATGAGAGACCAAGAGAGACAGAGAAGCTTAGACTCACAGGAAAAGTCAGAGACGGGGCCCTGGAGAGGGACGGAGGGACGGAGAGACGGAGGACAGAGAGAGAGACACGAGGAGGCAGAGACAGAGAGAGGCAGCCGCCCCGAACCCCACGCCCTGATCTGTATGCCCGCTGAGTGGGGAACGTCAAGGCCAAGACTAGGAAGCCTGCAGGCACCCCTCACCTCACCCCACCGCAGCTGCTGCAGGGCTTGCCGCACCCCCCGACCCCGGGGGGAGCATACGGATGGCCCCGAGTGCAGAGCACTCACCACAATGACAAGGACAACAGGGCCTGCGAAGCTCCAGATGAGGGGTTCGTGGACTGAGATCCAGCAGAAGTCGGGGTTCCCGTAGCCCTCGGGATCCAGGCCGACAGCAAGGCCTGGGGGTGGAAGGGCAGAATGAAAGGGTTGTGTTGTGGAGCTGCTGAGCCTCTCCCGTGTGGGGAGAAGCCGGGATGGAGAGCAGAGCAGGCTCCTCCCAGGGCAGACAGCATGGGGGGACGAGGCTGGGGTCATGGTCAGGATTGGGGGCAGGGGAAGGGTCAGGCCATGTGATGGACAGAGGTCAGGGTCACAGCCTGGGCAGGCCAGCGAGCAGGGCCCTCACCCAGCAGCACAGCAGGGACGCCCCAGCCCAGGGCGTGGTAGAAGCGCATGGCGCCACGGTCCACGTTGCGGGGCTCGGCCTGCATGCGGTAGAGGTGCAGCGCCTGCACCAGGAGCCACGCGAAGGTGCTGAGGAAGAAGTAGTGCAGGAGGATGGCCACGGCCGTGCACAGCAGCTGCAGGCGGGGGAGGGGCGTCAGGACCGCTCCCGCCTCGCTGGCCGCCTCCGACCTGCCCCGGCCTCTGACCCACCCCGGCCTCTGCGTCCCACCTCTGACCCCTGAACCACAGCACCTTACCAGGGACCCTGCCCCACACTCTGGCCAGCTGAAGCATCCCTGACCTCTGGCCCTAGGCCTTCCTGGACCAGCTGAGGTCATCAGCACACAGGTCCCCTGACCCTGACCCTGCACCTGGCTTTGGGTCCTGTGGATCCCCAGCAGGAAGAGGAGCTCTGCCACCCCCAGGGCGGCCGCCACGTTGGCGTGGATCCCACGCATGTTGGACTTGAGGCTGCGCAGGCTCAGCAGGACGGCCGCGGTCAGCAGCAGCGCAGCCACAGACATGGCCACGACCACGTGGGTGAATACAGCCAGCAGCTCCAGGTCGCCCTCTAGCCGCTGTGGGGACAGGGGTGGTCGCTGGGGGGTTGGGCACCCCTGCCCTTTGACCCTCTCACTTCCTCAGGACCCTGAGCACAGCCCTACCTCACGGGGGGAGGCATCCATGAGGACCCCAAAGGTGCCTGTCCGGCTGCAGCGACACCGTGCATGGGACCCGTTCCTGTGCACCAGCTCGCAGTCCCGTGCTGTCCACATTCCATGCTGGTCCGCCCTGCGGCCACAGGGTGGTCAGACCTACCGTCCGCTCTGAGGAGTGCCCCAGCGCCCTCAGATGGTGGGGAGGGCCGAGGGTGTCTGGAGGTGGGGAGCAGCATTCCTCATGGGGCTGGGTGCCCAGGGGCATTGGTGGGGACCCCAGGGACAGGCTGGGCCTCCCAAGGACTAATAGGAGAACAAGAGTTCCAGAGTGGAGGTCCTCACGGGCCAGGGGGGTCCCACTGCACGCAGATCGCCTTGCTCCGATTCGCCGTCTGCAGTAGGCGGAACTCGAGGCTGATCGGGGAGTCCAGGTCACCCCTCAGGAAGTTGCGTCCGTGGAACACAGCCACGCTGACCACCGGGGAGTTCATAACAGGGTTCTGGGGAAGCCTGAAGAGACACCCCACTTGGGCTTGAACACCCACTTGGGCCCAAGCTCCAACTGCCTACCTCGCTGACTTCATGCCACTCCTCCTGGCTGAGCCACGGTCTGGGATGCCCCAAGTGGGCGCTGTTTCTGAGAACCCCTTAAGCCTCTGCTGGGCTGCTTCAAGCCCAGGGGTCCATGGCCTAGCTGGGGTGTCATGGTTCTGCAGAAATGGCAGGTTCTCTCCAGCGGAGAGGCTTCGGACCCACTGCCCACACGGGGTATGCGGCCTGAGCAGCTCCACGCTATCGGCCTCGAACTGCCCTCCTTGCCACCCCTTCTGACGCTCATCAGTCGGCCTGTCTCTGCGAGCCAGTGCGCCTGTCCAGAGCCAGCTCCCTCCCTCTTCCTCATGTGACTGCCCTCGCTGGGGCTCTGTGTCTGTCTACCCCTCTGCACACCTCCGAATTGTCCATGGAAACCAGCCAGCACAGACAAGGCTTCCTGTAGCTGTGCACGCAAGCGTCTCTGTGTGACTATGAACCTGCTCACTTGCCCACCGAAAAGGGGGTGCTAGGCTTGGTAGAAGCTTGCAGGAAGCTCAGGGCGAGGGGCCTGGGATCGCTCTGCCAATGTACCTGGCACCCCGGCGCTCGGCCTGGAACTGGGCCGGGAGCAGCCCCCCCAAGGCACGGTAGACAAGGAGGATGATAATGGAGAGCCCAGGCTCGGGCTCGGGCTCCGGTGGGGCTGGTGGCGGCGCCGCGCTTGAGATGGTGGAGTTTTCCATGCTGCTGCCGCCTGTGGGTGGAACTGCCAGGAGAAGGGGAGGAGCCACTGTCAATGACCTGCAACCCTGGGCACCCATAAACCCAGCTCCGAACCCGACCCAGCATCCAGCGTGAGAATTCCCGCCCTGCAGGACCAGAACTGGGGCATGGGAGGGCCGGAGCCCATGAAGGGAGCATGGACCCCAGGGCTGGATCCTGATTATCAGGCCTGGGAAGGGCATCTGGGGTGAGGCAGAGGGTCTGGAGAGGCAAGCGAGCGCTGTGGCCAGGTGTGGGGTGGAGGGCTGGCGCGGGAGAGTCTCTCACAGGGGATCTGTCAAGGGGATAACTGGCAGGAGGGAGAGGTGGTATCTGCCTTTGTGGGGGGGGGTGCGGGAAACAGGACCTGGCCCAGGGGTCACCCAAAGCTCTCACCTTCGTGTGGGGCTGGTCGTGGGGCCTGGGAAGGCAGCAGCACATGGGTATGAGGATCCCAGGCATCCTGGCCTCGGAAAAGGTTGCTATGGTAACGAGGGTAGCGACGGGTCCCCCGGGACGGACTGGGGTGCTCCATGCGGTCGATGCTGAGCACTGCCCAGGAGGTAGAGAAAGGAGATCTTCAAGGATCTTCTCTCCACGCTGAGGGTCCCACTCCCTCTTCCCCCTCAACCCAGAACCTCCTTGCTACCAGCGCAGAGCCGGTCCCTGCAAAGCGCTGAGAGTGGCCACCCAGCCTCCAGGCCCTCGGTCCCCTCCCGGTCCTCACCCTTTCACAGCCTCCCCCCATCCCACCAGCCACATACTGATGTTGGGCGTGACCAGCCCCACAGGATTCAGGTACGTGAGTTCCATGTTCCTGGCGAGCGTGGCTGCATACTCCTCCAGATGCCGCACCAGCCCTGCACTGCCAGGGGAGTCCCCAGGGGCCCGCTGTCCCAGCGCTGCCCATAAGTCCCCGGTCTCTGGAGCCAGCAGTGCGGAGCCTGCCCACAGCAGATTCTGGGAGGAGTGGAGAGAAGTGCACTCAGCCAGCAGCGAGGGGGCACGGCAGATCTGAGGGGTCTGGCCAGGCGCTCAGAGGGACCCCGCTCGGAGGGACTGTGGCGGGCAAGGGGGTGGGTCTGGGGAGGACCAGAGAAGAGGAAGGGAGCCCAGAATTTTCACTTTCTTGGGGCCAAGAGGGGCCTGAGCAAAGGATCCAGGGCTTGTGGGCCAGGGCCAGGGGAGCAAGGGCACAGCCTTACCTCATTGAAGTGGGCATCCTGTGTGGCTGTCAGCCCAAAGCCCTGTTGGTGGCTCTCGAAGGCCAACAGGTGGGCCAGCAGGCGGGCAGTGACTCGAACATCTTGGCTAAAGTAGTGGTCAGTGTGGCCAGTCACCTCCCGCAGCCTCTGAGCCAGCTTCTTGGCCTCCACAGTGTCCAGTGCTGTCTTGTTCAGCTCTAGGCCATCCAACTGCCAGGACGAAGGTTGGGGTGGTCACTGTGGCCCCTTAGGCCTTTCTCAAAAGCCTCACAGGAAGGGTTTGGCCATTCAAGGGCAACAAGGAAATGCCCAGTTCAAGGGCTGAGGCATGATGGCTGGGGCCAACCACAGGCCTGGGGAAGTGGAGGCTGGGGTTAAGGCCAGGGCTGGGCAGGTCTTGCGTGCAGGGCACGGTCTGGGCAGTCTCACCAGCAGGCTGAGCTCTCGAAAGGCAGGGGAAGTGCAGTTGAAGAGGTCCGGCTCCAGCCAACCCCGGTCCTCATCGCACAGACGCACGGCAGCACCTGGGGGCGAGCGAGCCTGATCAGGCCTGGGGCCTGCGTTCCTTCCCAAGACGGTGACCACAGCTCCTTCTCCCTTCCCAGGGAGGCTCCGCGTCAGAGACCAGAGTGCTAGGCGTTGCTGGCTGGACCCCTGGGTGGAGCAGCCCAGCCCCCAGGCCAGGCAGGCTCTACCTGCTTGTCAGTCAACTCCTGGAAGGTCTGTGGACCGTTCTGAACCACCAACTATGAAGGTGAGCACAAGGGCAGGACTGTGCACAGGTCCACGCACACATGCACACACAGGCCCGGAAAGGTTCACAAACATGTGGCCTGGGGCAAGCACGTACTTACACACACACACACACCAACGAGCCTATCTGCACACCCTCAGAGGCGTGGGCCAGGACCAGCCCACAGCCACACGACGCTCTTTCACACACGCACACACAGACATGCCGACACAGACCCAATTCTTCAGAAGCACTCTGTTCTCACATGAGTTTTAACTGCCCCAGTGATGCCTTTGCTGCCAGCTCTCCACTGTCTGTGGGAGTGGGATGGGGGTTGTATAAAAATTGCCCTGGACCATGAGGGAGCTTGTAGCCATCAGCGAGAGGGACCCTAACCGTAACAAAGAATCCTCTCCCCCCAAGACAGACTCACTGACGCGTGCGCAGGCACAGAAGGACACACGCACGAGCATGCATACACGATCTCTGTCCAGCCATTGCAGGGACCTCAGGCAAAGGGCAGGGGGCGGGAGGCGGGGGGCGTTCATCTCTCAAGAACTCAGGCAGCAGGGAGATACCTGCAGGGACCTCAGGAAGTGGGAAGGGATTGCCAGGGTCCTCAGGCAGTGGGGAGGGGTCTCTGAGGACCTGGGGCATCAGAGAAGGGGCCCTGGGGTCTTCAGACAGCGGAAAGGGGCCTCTAGGGACTTCAAGCAATTGGAAGTAGCTCTTAGAGACCTCAGGCAGAGGGGAGGGGTCTGCAGGAACATCAGGCAGCAGGAGGGATCTGCAAAAGCTCTGGCAGTGGGAGGGGGCAGCGCACCTGAGCAAACACGTACCCCTTACCTGTACCCCGCAATCCTGCCCAGAAGCCAAGAGAAACAGACGGAGGCTCAGTGAAGTGTGGGGAGGGGCCCGAGCTCCTAGGAGGTAGTGAGGGGCCCATGGGACCCTGACCCCATTCCCACCTCTTTGCAAGAAGAAGGCCACCCAACTCAGGAAGAGAAGTGGCTCCAGCAGCCAAAGGAGAGGACCACCCTCACCCTCAGTGACACCCCCGCCCTCCAGGTACTCACCCAGGGCCCCCCGAGGACAGGGCACTGAGGCCAAAATGCCAAACTTGGTCTGGGGCCACCACACTCCAGATTTCAGGGACTTGGGACAGGCATCATAGAGCACTAGGGAGAAAGGAGGCACTGAGCCAAACGGCCAGGGGCTGGGGCAAGTGGCAGCCACAGCTACTGTCCCTCCACCATTCAACCCAGGCCCACCACCCGCCACTCCCCTGCTGGCTTCCTAGGACCTGGCCTGTCAGAGTCAGTGACAGGTCATCAAAGTACCTGGGGCAAATGTGGGGACCCCTGGGTGTCCACGTCTCCTCAGAGAAGCCCCGCAGAGTCCCTACCCCGCCACCCTGGTCTGCAAGCATGCCGCAATACTTGGTGGCAGGCAGGAAACCTTCAACATGTGGAGCTGGGTGGCTCCTGCTCACCTCGGCAGCCGCTGGCCGTCACCTCTGCAAAGGGACTGTCACAGCTGTTGCACTGGCGGCCAAGGGCCCCTGGGCGACAAGGGCACTGCCCATTGTGGGGCGCACAGGAACGCGAGGTGGAGCCCACAGGGTAGCAGTCACACGGGAGGCACGCGTCACTGCCGCGCGGCCGGTAGTGGAACTCCTGTTGGAGAGCGGGTCAGTTACCTGAGGTCAGAGGTCGGAGCTTGGGGGGTGAGAAGGATGCAGGACAAAGGGTCAAGAGAACAAGGCGCACGGGCCAGAAGGGAGACTAGGCCTCAAATGAAACTTGAGGGGCTGATGTCAAGGACAAGGGATGGCAGTTAGATCACGGGCCGGGTGATGGGTCAGGGACTCAGTCGGGGGACAGAGGTCAGCGAGATGGATCAGGATCACGAATCATGGCTAGGGAAGAGTTCAAAGGGCAGGGGGCAGGGGCCAGCCACACCTTGCAATGACACTGCCCGTTGGTCTTGTTGCAGTTGGGGTCAAAGCCCTTGTGAACGTCACAGTTGCAGGGGCCGCAGGTCGGGCTCCCCCACCAGCCTCGCGGGCACTGCTGGTCCATCCTGGGGGTGGACAGCCAGGTGAGGTGGCTCCATGACATCTGAGACTGTCCTTACCCCACACCAGGTCCTCCCAGCCTCTCAGCCCCCAGCCCCTTACCTGTGCTCACAGTGGTGCCCGAAATAGCCGCCTGCACAGTCACAGGTATAGCCGTGGGGGGCTCCGGGGTGGTGCCGGCAGGACCCCTGGTTCTGGCAGGGGTTCAAGCGGCAGGCGTCCACACAGCCTGGGCCATAGTAACCTGCAGGCAGGGTCAGAGAGCTCAGGCCACTGACCACCGAGCGTGGGAGGGAGCAGGCCCCTGCCATTCTCAGTCTCCGCCCCCTCCAGGCTTGCCAGGTCCCCGGGCCTTCATCAGGAGCCCTGGGTTCCCCCCCAGATCACAACCCCCCAAGCCCCACCTGGCCAGCATTTGCAGGAAAAGGTCTGCCAGAGGTCTCGGCAGTCAGCGTGGGGTGGGCAGGGCCCAGATGCACAGGCGTTGTTCACGACACAGCCAGGTTCCACGTTCACTCGCTGGCTGGGTGGATGCAGGGCCGGGGACCCCGAAGGCGTGGAGCCGAGCCATACCCCCTGTAAGCCCAGCCAGCCAGAGGTGAGACCCATGTCACAGCACCTCAGGCCCAAGTCCTGCAGAGCCAGCCACCTGGTCTGATGACTCCTGACATGCAGTCTGCCTAAAAATCCTGGACCCTGACCCCCAAATCCCCAGTTTAGCCCCCCATGGCCCCCTAGTGGTGCTGTCCCTGACACACACCTCTGAGGACCCTTGATGATCTGAGCTAGACTCTCACCTCCAATAGCGCAGGAAGGCTTATCTGTCTCAGATGGCTCTAGGTGCCGCCCCCCCCCCCCACCGCCGCTGCACTACTCCTAATGCCCCGTGTTCCCATGTTCCCACACAGACCCCCACCTGGATACAGCCGACCAGACCCTGAGGAACCTTCTCTTCACTGCCGGGGGGCAGGCCTCCCACATAGAGTCGCTTTACTTTCAGGCCCTGCAGCTCACTCCCCACGGCCATGGTGTCCTGGAGGAGGGGTACAGTCAGCCCTGGGGGTGGGGGGAGCTCTGCCCTACCCCAGAGTCAGTCTGGGCCTGCCCTAACCCTGCACAACCACGCTTTGTCCCTCTGCACCAGGGGCACGGTCCGGGAGCGAGCTGCTCTCAGGCACCGAGGACCTGCTGGAGCATGGGAGGTAGGTGTCAGGAAGGTTCCAGTGAAGAGATGGGCTCAGGTAGGCCCCTTTCTCCGGGACCCAGAGCAGACCCTGCAATCCCATGCTGGGAGCGGGGAGATCGGGGCAGAGACCAGAAAGGGTTTCCAGGAGTTAGGCCAAGTGCTGGCTGCCCCAAGACCAAGCCGGAAATCTGGGAAGCCTCCCTGACATGAGGAAGGCCTGGCAGTGGCCCCACCTGGCTGGTGGTAGGGTGGGCTCAGGGCATGGGCTGTGAGAAAAACGTCAGACTATGTGCGGGGGAGGGAGCTGAGAGGACCTGGGCTAGTGGGTGGACTGGTTGGAAGACTGAGAAGGGATTACCCCAAGGTCAGAGGTCAGACCTGGAAGAGGCTAAAGTCCAGTGAGACCATGAGGACATGGTGGCCCCGCCGGCCACCTGGCTCCTCCTGCAACTCCAGCCGCAGATCGTGCCACCGGCCGTCACTGACAGTCACCTGGTCCAGGAGGAGGTGGGCAGCACGGCCGGAGCCCCTGGTCACCGTTACAGAGAGCAACCCCCGGTCCAGCTGCAGGGAGAGAGACGCAGACCCAGATCAGAGCCCCAAGCTGGGCTGGGGCTGGGAGTGTCGGGAGGTGAGAACAGTGGGCTCACAGGTCAAGAGTATCAAAGGGTAGAACCGCAGCAGCAAGGCTATATCTGACCCGTATGGCACTGTGCCCAGGGACACCATGCTGCTGACAGTGAGGTTAAGGGGCAGAGGTCGGGACTGGAGGCTGCCGAGTGGTGCAGCTAGCACAGAGAGCCATGCTGATGTCCCGCAGCGGGCATCACGGTGGGAAAGACGGTTAAGGGCCAGAGTCCAGCTCAGAGCCAGTAGGGTCAGCACGCCCGGCAGAGAAGGATGCTGTCTGACCAGGCCCCAGTCCAACAGGAGTGCAGCTGGCCACATTAGCGACTGAGAGCTGCAGGTCTAGGGAGGGGTTGGGAGGACAGACACACCTGACAGAGGAGCGTGCTGTGTGGCCCAGCCTGCACTTGCATCAGCACCCCCCGTATCGCTCGTGTCCGAAATGCCAGCCCCAGGTACCACGGCACAGAGACAGCCAGGTCATTTCCAAAGTCCCATCTCAATGTGCCATTGCCACGGAAATGGTGGGGATGGGCCATGGCTGAGGAGATAAAAGGAGCGAGGTCACAGGCCCCACCTGAGGAGAAGAAGTTACCCTGCAGGCCCCTCCTGCCAATGCTGCCCACTCACTGAGCCGACAGTCTTTGCCACCAAAGCCCACAGGACAGTCGCAGCTGAAGCCGCCCCACCGCTCTGAGCAGATGCCATTGTTCTTGCACGGGTTTGAGTCGCAAAAGTGGAGCTTGGCCTGACAGCCTGGGAGAGGAACGCACATGGAGGACATGAGACATGAGGGGGCACAAGTGGTAGACAGACACAGGGGTCCACGTAGCTCTCCATCCCCTCCCTATGATGGGGACATGGCCTACCTGCCATGGTGCCGTTGTTTGCAACAAAGGCCGCCATGTCCACCTGGCGGCCATCAATGTGCAGGTCCCGCATGCAGCCAATGAAGTCCTTGTGGGACACGGGGAAGTTCTCCGGGAGGTTGGGAACACCCCCCAGGAGCAGAGGGCCCGTCAGGTCCAGGGACCTGGGGGTCAGGGGCCCAGGTCATTGGCAGGACTGGAGCCAGAGCAGGGTTGCTCCTGGGGGCCTCAGGAAGAGGAGGGGGCAGGACTCGGGTAAGGTGATGGAGGAGGGAGGGTAAGGCCAGGCTGGGGGAGCAGCTGGGACCTTACTTCACTTGGGGATGCAAAAGAGAGCTCATGATGGACAGAGGGTCTGGGGAAAGGTGGAAGAGCTGGGGGTGAGGGTTAGGAGGAAAGAGCGAGGCATGTAGGTGCCTGGGGTAGTGGATGGAGAGGCGAGGTGAGGTGAGGTGAGGTTTCAGGGTCCTAGTGGGGAGAGGAAAATCCTGTGTTTTGGGGAAGGAAGGGGAGTCTGGCAGGCTGGAGTGAGAAGCGGGGTCGGTGAAGGACTGGGGTGGGCTTGGCAAGCAGAGGGCATGGCGATCAGGGGTTGGGGGCCTCACTTCTTGGAGCTTGTTTGCATGCCAGCAGCCGCACACGAGTAGTTTCCAATCTCAGCACCAAACTGCAGAGCCACAGCCGCGTCGCAGTCATCCACGCTCAGCACAGCCACCTTGTCCTTGGAGGGGCCCTGAGCACCCCCTAGGGCATCTGTCCGGGGCTAGAGACCCAGGCACACACTCAACAGGACCCCAGGGTGCCCCCTGAGGGGCAGAACCTGGCATCCCAGCTTCCCCCGTACTCCCAGGCCAAGGGTGGTGCCCACCTTGTTGTAGTATCTCAGATGTACTGTGTGCCACTGCCCGTCACTCAGGCCCCCTGGAACTCTGGGGCTGACCACCGTGTTGGACTCACCTATTTGGGGGATGCGTGTGGAGGGTTGTCTGGAGCTGCTAAGTTGACAACCCCCCCACCCCAAGTCATGGTGGCATAGCTACTCCCGGGGTGACCCTGGATGCATCAGATCACTCCCCCCCACTGACGACCATGCTGGCTGGACCACAGTGCCTTGGACAGACAGGAGAAGCACACACCTCTTGGAGAGATGGGCTTTCCCCCGGAACCAGGTCCTCACTGATGTCTGTTTGGCAGGGAGGCGTCTGTTCAGGTATGCAGTGAGGCAAACCCCAAGGGATTCAGGGCTTGCAACCGCCCCCGTCTCACCCACACGGGCACCCACCTGTGGAATACGTGAGTCGCACTTGCCCGGACACGAGTTCCAAGGCCAGGAAGTCGTGCTTCTCGTTCAGGCGCCCATTGTAGAAGAGTAACCCGCTTGCCTGCACCGTCGCAAACCTGGGTGGGGGTGGAGTGTGCAGGGCAAGTCGCAAGCTGATACCTCCTCACACCCACCATCCCTGTGACAAGGTTGGGGAGCGGGGGCAGGGGGGGGTCGGTCTGTGAGGGGAGCGAACCCAGGCTGGGATGAGAGGGTGGGGCTGCCAGTGCGGCTCTGAGACACCCAGGCAGGGCGTCAGGGAGGGGGCGGTGGCGGTGGCTTGCGGGGCTGCGGGGTTGGGCAGTCAGGAATCTGAGTCAGGGTCGTGTAGGCAGCAGGCACGGTGTGGAGGAGCAGAGCGATAGGGGGCGGGCACCTACGAGAGGGACAGCGTGAGGTGGAAGCGCTGCCGCAGGCCGCGGAACATGACAAACGAACTGGGCGGGAAGGAGCGAGCGGACACCTCGCAGCGTGGGCCCTCGAAGGCGCCGCCCGCCGGGCACTGGCAGCGGAAGCCGCCGTCGGGTCCATCCGCACAGGTGCCCCCGTTGCGGCAGACGCCGGGCACGCAGCGTCCGGCCTCCGTGTCCAGCTCGCAGTCTTCTCCTAGGGGGTCAAGCCAGGGTCGGAGGCCGTCAGGACAACCGGGAGGGTTCCCCCGGGGCCGGGTCCACACCGCCTTCTAAGGCCCCGGCTGGCAGGAGCGTTTCTACGCCTCCGAAAGAGCCGGCGCCCTGTGGCCACGCCCCAGCCCGGCTCTGGCCACGCCCCCGAGGTCCCGCCCAGTCCGCTCAAACACAGCACCTCGGCCCTGCTTCCGCGCATGGCCACGCCTCCTTCACGGCGTCAGCCCCGACTTTAATCCTTGGTGACCGAGGCCCTCTCAGGGCCAGGCTCTTTGGCGGCTGCTCTCAACCGCACCCAACCGGTCCGGGGCTGGTTCGAGTGATCCCGGTCCTCACGTTCTGCCCGAGTCCCCGCAGCTCCGGCCCGCCCCTCCCGCGCCGGCTGCGGCTCACCTGTGAAGCGTGGGCGGCAGACGCAGGTGTAGCCGCCCTCCCGCCGCGCGCAGGCGCCGCCGTTGCGGCAGGGGTTGGAGTAGCAGAGGTCGAGCTCGGTCTCGCAGAAGTCTCCGGTAAAGCCCGGCGGGCAGCGACAGCGCAGTCCTGCGATGGGCTGGATGGGTCGGAAGAGCGTGGAGGCCGAGGCCAGGAAGGGCGCGGACGAGTCAAAGCGCAGCACCGACACGCACTTCATGTAGTTCTCGCAGGGCTCGCGCAGGCACACGTTGTCGTCGAAGGGCAGCACGTCCAGAAGCGAGCGGGCGGCAAGTGCGGCGCGGCGCACGTACAGCTGCTCCTGCAGCTCCTCGGAGCTGAACCAGGGACCCGCAGCACCAGCCGCGGCCCCGCGTGGCGCCAGCGCCGAGAAGCTCACATTGAGCACGGTGCCCCCCACGTCCGTGTCGTTCTGGATGTTGAAGATGAAGACGTCCTCAGTGGGTGTGGCAAGTACCGCGGCCACGCCTTCCAAAAAGTGGCCCAACAGCGGTGACAGGAAGCGCTCCTGCCACATGTTCTCGAGGCGAACGGTCAGGCTGTTGGCCAGCAACTCTTCGGTGATGATGACCACACGCAGCACGCACTGCGCTGTCACACTGTGCAGCCCATCTGCGGCCAGGGGTAGGGGCAGTGGTCAGCCTGAGGTCAGCGGCTGCCCACCCTAGGACACAAGAGGGCTGGGGCCAGTGACTGCCCAGTCCCGTAGCACCCGAGTCAGCAGGCTGACCGTGCCAGGAGACAGGGGGCTCTGGGGCTTGTGACCACCAGTTCTGGCAGTGTCAAGGTGTCAACAAGTTACTGCTTCCTCTCCCCTCCCTCCAACGCAAGGAGGAGCCTGAACCAGGGATCAACCAGCAACCCCAACCCCCAGTGCCCATGGGTGGCCAAGCAATTCCTCCAATAGAACACTCTCCCCTACTCAGGACACAAGGGGAGCCAGGGCCACTGAACACCCATCCTCCCACATTCCCAAGCATTGCAGAACCAGCAAACACATCTACAAAAAACAAAGAGAGTTCTAGGTCAGTGATCACCGGTCCCCTAGCTTTCTCTGGTCAGCCAACTACTTTCCCATGGCACTAGAAGGGGCACTGGCCCTATGACCCACTCAACCCCATCCCTCCAGGTCAATGAGCTCCCTCTCAACAAGAGGGGCTTGCACCCCGACTTCCTCCACCCTCAGCATTCTTAGGTAGGCAAGCTGCCCATCACCCCAGACCTGGGTCCTGCAATCTCAGTGGTCACTCCCAAAAGTGAAGATGAGGTGCTTTTGTGCCTTGTCCCCAGACCATAACACACATTGGGTGGTCAATGAGGGCTGGTTGTTCAGCAAATTGAGTGATAAATGGAGGCAGTGCCTTCTGGGGCAGTGCCAGGAGTCCATGCTCCAGACTGGGGAGTGAACACCAGGGAAGTCTGTCTCCCAGCCTCCTCAGTCTCCTGTAGGCAGGATTGCAAGAGTCTCTCCCACCTGCACCCTCCTATCAGGGAGGGCTTTGTGAAAACCTGCGGTTGTGGAGGCAGGAAAGAGGCAGATGGACCTCTGGATATTTTCCTGAAGCCCGGCCTTGGTCAGTCCCTTCGATAACAGCAGGCCAATATGGGCCCACTTTCTGCCTGAAGCTTCCAGAGGAAGCTGCTGTTCCTGCCCATTAAAACGACTGGCTTCCCTCTCCTGCACACATGGGGTGAGGGTCAGGGTGCACCCAAAGTAACCCATTATGTGAACAGAGGTGTGGTGTGGGCTGACTGGCCTTTCCTGCAAGTTCTAGAGCATCATCCCAGGACCTCCAGGCTGTTGGAGGGAGAAGGGCTATTCCTAGGGTAGTAGACAGTTCATACAGTCTTTACAGAATCTACTAGATGCCCTAGAATCTTTGGGGTTCCACAGAGACTTCCCAAGAACCTAAGGAGGGACTACAGAAACTTAATCTGTGAGGCCTATGGAAGATCCTGTGGGGTGCAGGAACCAAACATGTAAGGGATTCTAGAAGGCATGGAAATCCCTCTTAAGCCTGTGGAGCCCCTGAGCCCAGACAGGTTGAGGTCACTGGGTCATTTGCCTGCCCCCGCCCCTTACCTGTGACAGTCACCAGCATGGAGGCCACTAGTGGGCGGTTGTTATCTAGCTTGCGGCTGAGTCGAAGCTCTCCACTGGTCTGGTTGACCACTAACAGCTGCAGCTCATTGCCCCGCTCAAAAGAGTAGAAGAGATGGTCGGAGACATCAGGGTCATAAGCTGGGATGCGGCCAATGATGCCTGAGGGGAAGGTGTCTGAGCGGTTGGACACATAGTTGTTGAAGAGGATCTGGAAGTTGTTGAGTATCGGGCTATTGTCATTCTGGTCAACCAGGCGAACGTGCACAGTGGCCCGACTGACCAGAGGGGCAGACGTGGCCTGCACCACAATCACATATTCCTGACGAGCCTCATAATCCAGGTCAATGAGTGCTGTCAACTCTCCAGAGAAGATATCCATTTGGAACAGCTCAGGGATGTTCCCCTCCACGATCTGGTACATTATATGGGCATTGGGACCTTCGTCAGGGTCCAGTGCAGTGATCTGGGCTACCACCGAACCCACAATGCTGTTCTCCTTCACCCGAACCTCAAACTCCTCAGCTGGGAAGACAGGTGCGTTGTCATTCACATCCTGCACTGTCACCTGGATGCTGACCGGAGTCCGAAGCGGTGGCACACCTCGGTCCACAGCGTAGGCAGTGAGTTCATACACTGGAATGGCCTCCCGATCCAGCCGCCTCACTGTGCGGACAATGCCAGAGGTGGGCTCAATGGTAAAATCTCCATCCCCATCTTCTCCGTTCTGGAAAGTGTACTGGACCCGGCCATTGGCATGAGCATCCCGATCAGTGGCTGAGATCTGCAGGACACTGGTAAAAGGTGGGGCATCCTCCGAGACCAAGCCCGTGTAGTGGGAGGCCACAAACTGCGGAGCATTATCATTCACATCATTGACCATCACCTCGACATAAGTGGTGTCTGCCTTCTGTGGAATGCCATTGTCTCGGGCTGTAATAGCCAGTGTGTAGGTCACCTGGTCCTCATAGTCCAGTGGAGCCTGTAGTGTAATGGCCCCTGAGTCTGCATCAATGCGGAACTGGGGCAGGTTGTCCTCCAGCAGATAGGTGATACGGGCATTCTCACCCACATCGTCGTCAGAGGCACTGATGACCACCACAGTGCTACCCACTGGCCGATCCTCATTCACACTCACTGAGTAGTGAGCACTTTGGAAGACAGGCCGGTGAGTGTTGGCATCTGTGATGTTGATGTGCACATAGCAGTGATCATGAAGGGCACGGTCAGAGGCAGTTAGCACCAGCTTGAAGTAGCGTTCCTGCTTGTAGTCCAGTGGCAGAGCCAGGGTCACCAGACCTACACCACCCTGGGTGCTGATGGCAAAGCGATTCCGAGTGTTGCCACCTGTGATCTGGTAGCTGATGGCACTGTTGGCATCACGGTCTACAGCAGTCACACTTACCACACTGGTGCCCACAGCCGCATCCTCATTCAGCCGTAGGTGGTACTCCTTCATTGTGAACTCAGGCCGATTGTCATTAACATCCAGCACAGTAACTGTGACGCTGGCTGAGGCGGAGAGTGGGGGTGAACCATGGTCTCGGGCCTCCACACCAAAGAAGTAATGCTCCACAGACTCACGGTCCAGGGGGCCACTCACAGAGACCCACCCAGTTGCACTGTTTATCACAAAGGGAGTATCAGGTGCCACACCAGTAAGGGAGTACTCCAATCTGGCATTCTCCCCGTGGTCTGCATCCACTGCCTGAATGTGGATGACTGAATGGCCCAGGGGCGCGTTTTCCAAGACAGATACCTGGAAGGGCGTGCTGACAAAGATAGGAGTATGGTCATTAATGTCCACCACTTGGATGCTGGCTAGGCCCGTGTTGTTGGACAGCGGAGGCCGGCCTGCATCCTGCGCCCGGATGCGCAAAGCATACTCTCTTTCTGCCTCAAAATCCAGAGGTGCCACCACCTGGATCTCGCCCGTGAGGCTGTCGATGGCAAAGTGGCCGCGGCTATTACCGCTGATGATGTTGTAGTGCACTAGTCCGTTGGCGTCCTTGTCCCGGTCGGTAGCAGTGACGCGTAGCACCACTGTATGGGGGCGCACATCTTCACGCACCTGGGCCACGTAACGCTTCTCGCTGAACTGGGGTGCGTTGTCGTTTTCGTCCAGTACTGTTATGTGCACACGCACGGTGGCAGAGCGCGGCCCGGGCTCTTGGCCCTGGTCGCTGGCCTCTACCACCAGCTCATAGCTTTCCATGTGCTCACGGTCCACACGACCGCTGGTGCTGATGAGGCCTGAGCGTGGATCAATCTCGAAAGCAGCGGCAGCTGCAGCGTGCGTAGCTGGTGGCCCCACGAAGCGATAACGCAAGTTGGCGTTGGGGGGCGCGTCGCCGTCGGTGGCTCGCAACTGCAGGATTGGGTAGCCTTCCTCCACATTCTCGCGAAGCGTCTCCCGATATTGCGCCTGCTCAAACACCGGCGCATGGTCGTTGCGGTCGGCCACTGTAACGGCCACCATGGTGGTGGCCGAGAGGCGCGGCGAGCCGTGGTCCTGCGCTGTAACGCGCAGATAGTGGCGCTCCATGCTCTCGCGATCCAGAGCGGCCTCCGTGCGGATGAGGCCGCTCTGCGGGTCGATGCTGAACAGCTCCAGCGAGCGGCTATTCATAAGCGCAGCCAGCGAGTACACTAGGCGCCCAGCATCCCCCGAGTCTGGGTCCTGCGCCACTACGCGTAGCACTGCGGTGCCCGCTGCCTCGTTCTCGGGCACTAGTGCTTGGTAGTTGTACTGCGGAAACTGCGGGTGTCGGTTCGCGGCGCGACGGGGTCGGACCCGGCTCGCTAGGGGTATTCTCCAGGGCTCTGGCCCGGCCGGGACCCCTGGGGGTCGCGGCCCGGGGCGCTGCGGAAGGAAGCGGCGGCGGAAGAGACCGCGGGAGCGCATGCGCCTGGGCGTCGGCTCGGGAGCTGTCCGATAACCGCGAGGTGCTGAAACAGAAGCGGGAGCTGTCCTCACTGTGCGCGGTGCTGAATCCAGCCCGGGGCCAGATCCTGTAGCTCCAGGAAGACAGTCCACCCGGGTGACAGTCCTTTCGGCTCGGGATCTCAGGGTTCTCTCGCTTTGACCCCTGTGCCCCGGCACCCACAATTCTCCGCAGCATCGCGTGGTTCCCACTTTTTGGGGGGCGCCTCTCCCAGCATTCCTCTGGGAGGACACCAGCTTGGAACCACGGGGCCGAACCAGAAGGTCTGAAGGGAAAGGCAAACTATTCTCTGGGCCAGGGACCCTTGGGGACAGAGCCTCTGGCGAAAAACTATCTCTTCGTGAGGGTCCTGTCCGCCTGCAAGAGGAGACCTCTGGGCGCCAGCATAACAGAGACTCTGGTCCCTGTCCTGTCTCTCGCTCAGGGCTACCTAATGCCTGAACCCCATATTCTGCCCTAAGCCCCGCATCCGGCTGCTCAGGGGACCCTCGACCGCTCTGGGCGCTTTGCCTCCCTCCTCGGAGCCCCACGAAGATAGGCTCCCTGATTCCCAGGCCAGGCTCTCCATCCTCTCGGGCCCCGGGCGGCTCGGGACAAAGAGCCAAGGCCCTGCCGCCGATCTGAGCCCCTGACCCCGTAGCTGCAGCTACCCTCGAGTCCCAGCCTTGGCCCCCGCCGCCCCCCAGCTCTTCCCGGCTGACAGGGAACAAAGAGAGGAGGAGCAGGAGTAGTGAGGTCGTCGGCCCCCTGAGGCCCCACCACGGCGGTTGCCTCGCCATCACCCTCCGCCTCTCCACACGGCCTCCACCGTCCCCCGCTCCGGTCCAGGCCTTGGGCCCACCCCGTCGCTCGGGCCCCCTCCCGGGCCCCTGCCGCCGCCCCGGTCCCCCGCCTCTCGGCCTGTCGCTCCGCGCCACCGCCGCCACCCTCTGGCCACCATCTACTCCGCTGCCAGAGCCCCTCTGGAGTGCGGCTCCGGCTTTTGCGGCCCCCACCACAGCATCCCCGACGCTGCTGCCGCCTCCCGCCGCTCCAACATGGCTCCCGGACGCCGCGATGGTTCGTTCCACCTCCGCCCCGAAGCCCCAAGTCCGGTGGTACAGGCCGTCGCGCAAGTCAGCTCTGATTACCGAAGCTTGTGCCGCCATCTTTATTAATGGCAGAGCATAAGCGCTGCCCACGGTGCTGAACAGGGTGTGCCGGGGGCCGCCTTTGGATCCACCTTCTTCGCTCACGGCCACCGCCCTCACCCGCCTCTTTCATTTTAAGGCCTTGTCCCAGCTCCCTCTCCCAGCCTTTTTTCTGCTAGCGGGCCTCTCGTCTCCCTTCCTGAGCACTAGTTCCGAACGCTGTCCCGGATTTTGGTCTGAAAACTTGCTGCACAGTGAGTGTTCTCATGACTCTTGAGGTGGGGAGATATCGGGTGGAATCCTGGGATAGAGGGGGCGATGTTTGGTGGAGCGGGGTACCTGGGACGCCAGCAGCCCGAACAATAGCTTTAACTGTTCGATTAGTAAGTTTTAACTCATGAAATGCCGCGACCACCACCTTGTTTGGAGCTCCCTTGCGGAGGAGGATCGAGAGGTGACCCGCCCTAAGCGGAAGCAGAACTCTTCCTTGTCTAGACGGCCTCCAGTATTCTCTCGTGGCTGGGGAATTCTCCGCTGGATATTACGTGTCCCTCTCCAGGTCACAGGTCTTGAGTGCTCTGGGATGCCACCTGGAGGCCGGCGTTGCCACACAGCTGCGGGCCTGGTTCTTCGGATCCCGGCCGCTCGCCCGCTTCGACCGCGTCCCTTAATCCCGTGAAGGGACTAATGGCCCCTCAATTCTTCCCCCAGGTCAATCCTGTTCTTCCCGCGCTGTGCAACTCCTGGTGTAGGTCGGCATCCGCTGGCCAATGGGCAGACGCGGCGGAATAGACGTCACAGACTATGGGTGGGGCCGGGAGTGAACGTCGGAGCGTTCCAATCAGAAAGTCACCGTCCCTATTGGCACAATAGGAGGCTCCGCCCCCAACGGCAGACTCATTGTGTGGGGAGAGGGGTCTGCAGGTTCAGGTTAGCCGGAAAGATTATCCAGGAGCTCTACCAATCGCCCTGCAGAGGCAGCAGCAGCAATGGGCTGCAGCGCCATGTGCAGAGGGTGCGGGTTTCCCAGGACCGAGAAAGGATCAGGTCTGGGGCCCAAAATGGTCCAAGGGGCGCGGCTCCGCCTTCGAACCAGCAGAGGACCCCTACCTAAGGTCTCTGTCCCGCCCCAGACGGTAACTATGACATCACCATCAACCAATCAGCGCATTCTTTGGCCTCTTGCCGTCTTTGCTTCCGGGAGCCGGGCTTCCCGCGGGTTCCGCCACCTAAGGTGCCACGCAGAGCCGGGGGATGAGCTCAAGTGGTGCCCTGTCTCTGATTCTGAGGACTCCCTAAGGTCGGAACTTCGAGCCGGATGTGTGATCTGGGGTCCTAAGGGCTTGATGGAGGAGCATCTGCATCCCTTTCAAACATACACAAAGGCCCCTTGGACAATCGTGTGGAAACTGGCAGCAGCTTCTGGTCCTCCTGCCATAGGGCGACACTGTCCATAAGTACCAGCACTGGGACAGATGACACATCACAGCCCTGCCCTTCCCACGAGGTCAGTATGTGCACAGGGAAGAGAGCAAAGCAGAGAGGCTGTCAAATGTTCCTGCCTCAGCTTCCCAAGGACCTGTGCTTTCCACTGAATTACAGTGTTTCAGGAGGGGAATCGTGGGTCTCTGCCTTCAGCACCCCAGTGAGCCAGGAGTCGCCTTTCGGGAAGAGAAAGGGAGGCATAATGCCTCCAGGACGGAGAGAAATCACCATGTTGTGCAACAAGGAGCTTTCACTGGGGCCAAGCACTTCTGCCCCTGCTTAAGTCAAGGGGAACTCCGTGCTTAACCTTCTGACGGTAGACAGCTAAGGACGTCTCCCCCCATCAGTCCCCTGTGCTTTGCTCGCGTGAGTTCCCTGTCAAACGTAATTGCCTCAGCTTCCTATGGACCTGTTTCCCAAGTCTTAAGCCTAACCCTGGCCTCGCTGTGCTGCTCACTGCATTTCAGTCCTGCTGGGGAAAGTCCTCTGCCTTCAGCACTCTGCTGAGAAAAGCTAAGTAGAGAACGTAAGTCACAGTATCAGAGATTCTGGATGTGTAGAATCACCTGATAAAAATCTTGGTGAGCCCTGGCTGGTGTAGCTCAGTGGATTGAGCATGGGCTCTGAACCAAAGGGTCGCCAGTTCAATTCCCTGGGCACATGCCTGGGCTGTGGGCCTGGTCCCCAGTGGGGGCCACGTGAGAGGCAACCACACATTGATATTTCTCTCCCTCTCTTTCTCCCTCCCTTCTCCTCTCTCTAAAAATAAAATCTTTAAAAAAATCACCTTGGTGAGAAATGAAGGGAACTGATAAAAACCATTCTGACCCTGACTGGTGTGGCTCAGTGGATTCACCGTGGGCCTACAAATTGAAAGGTCATTGATTCAAATCCTGGTCAGGGCATGACTGGGGGCCAGGCCCCCAGTTGGAGGCCTGTGAGATACAACTGCTTGACCTCATGTATTGATGTTTCTCTCCCTTCCCCTATTAAAAAAAAAAAGTCTGCTGACTGGTGTGGCTTGGTGGGTTGAGCATCATGCCACAAACTAAGGTTGCCAGTTTGATTCCTGGTCGGGGGAGATGAAATGCCTTGGTTGCAGGGTGTGATCCCTGGTCAGGGTGTGTAGAGAGACAACCAGTGTTTCTCTCCCTTTCTCTCTCTAAAAATATATAACAGTTTTATAAAAATACAATCTTTTAAAACAACCCACTCTGACTGGTTGCCGTCTGGCAGACACTTCCTGACTCTCCTGCCCCCACTTCCAGCAAGAGCTTTTGACTTGGGAGCTCACAAGGAAAATAACGTTTTTGCCCTAATTCCCCTCAAACCGTGCAGGTCTCACTCATTTTAGATACTCTTTTTGCCCCCCCCGCCCCCCAATAATGACCAAATCTCTGCTGAAGCTGAATAATTAAAGATCTCACTGGGCCCATGATGAAACAGCTGGACAAGGCCCAGGTATTCAAGGAGGCCAGGGCCGGGGCAAGGTTTCAACAGGGGAGAGAGATGGCATTCAAGGCAAAGAAACATTTTACGTGAAGCCTGGAGGGGCAGTCACCTGCACAAGGGCCACAAGGCACTCGGCGGCTGTGGCCCATAAGTGGGAACTCAGGAAAGAGGCTGGAACAGGGCTCAAGGGACTTTGAAGGACAGGCCTGTCAGGGACCACCACCTCGTCAGGCAGGAGTGGTCAGGGCAAGCTAATGACGAGGTCATGCGGTCCCCGTGCCCCTGCCCACCACCACCCAGGATCTTACTGGGAAGCCCGTTTGCAGAGGCCTGTGATTTATTTCCAAAGGTGAGCGGTGACACATAGGAAAATACACATGGCTTTCCAGTCTATGTTTTTACAGAGAAAATAGAATCTGTCATTGGCTTTCTCAGCGCCATCACTCCGTTCTCTGAGGCTTGAGGATGGGTGGCCTGTCTCCAAGATTCTGCTTTCAAAGCAGCAGCTTGGCCAAGGCCCCTGGGGGTGGGAGTGAAGGGTAGCAATCCCCCCCCAACCAGGGCGGGGGAAGCACATGAGCAGCATTTACTGCAAAGCTAAGGCAAAAAAACAGCTGGCAGGAAATCCCCTCACCCCAAGGACAAGGCTTGCTGAAGCCCAGGACACAGACCTGATGGGTGGGGACGGGGGCTCTGGCCCAGCCGGGAGCAGCAGCAGGACTCTGAGTGTGCATGTGTATATGGGGAGTGGGGGAGGGGGGCATGCTGAACAGGCAGCCTGGGGGAGATGGACTTCAGCTCACAAACTCCCTTTGCCCCAGCATTGTTCCCAGAGCGTGGTCCTCAGTCCTGCACTTGGCCCCGCGCATTAGCCCGACTTTAGGTGGGGGGCCCTGCTCAGGTCCCTTCCACCACCACAACCCCATAACACTGTCAGTGCAAAACATTCTTAGGGCCAAACCCCAAGTCCTCCGATCCCTGCCCAGGGCTGCAGGGAAGGGTGGAAAGGAAGGTGCTAGCTGGGGGCCTCGCCCAGCACCGGGAATTCCTTGCACATCTCTTGCACAATCATGCGGTCCATCTGGCACTGGGGTGAGGCGTCCTCTTCGGTCAGGATACGCCGCAGTGTGGCTTGTAGGTCAGTGAGCCGGTGGCGGTGCTGCAGGTAGGGTGTAGAGCGGACCACGGCGTGCATCAGGGAGAGGTACTCCATGCGCAGCTGCGGGAAGAGTGGGCAAACTCATGGAGCCCAGGGAGGCACGCACTGCCACAGGCCCCAGGGCAGCCAGATGGACCCTGGGGCTGTGGACCAGCTCACACCAGCGAAGATCAGGGTCGCACCCCCAGCACCCAGAGTGTATTTGGCACAGAACTGGCCTTCAAGAGTTGTTGAATACGTAAGTGAATGAATGAGTCACCCAAACAGAGACAGTCCCAGAATGTGGCTGGCCCAAGGAGCCCTGGCTCAGTGAGGTGGCAAGAATAACCGGCGAGCCCCTGCCGCCCTCCTCCAACCTGAGCCCTCGTGGTAACGCTGTCGGAATGCAGAAGCCCTGTGTTTCTCACGGTGCCCTCACCCTGGAAGATCTCGTTCATACCCGCAGCGCCAACCATGACCCACACCCCCGCACCTCTGGCCTAAACTTCTGTGAGCTCCAGAAGAGAATCATCCAACTGCCACTTGTCATCTCTTGCATATCTCAAAGGGATCTCAAACCCCTAGGTCTGCCGTCAAACTCACTGCTGTTTGTTCAGATGCTCAGGCCAAACCTGCAGGTGTCCTCTCTGAATCTCTCTCCCCACGCCCCCCAAACCCAACCGGACCCCATCATCTTATAGCCTCCACGTGCTCTGAAATCTGTCTCCAATTCCCAATCCCAACTTACTCTCCCCGCAACTCGGGTTAAAGAGCTCCACCAGCCCCTCCAATCTGACACCCCAAGCTGCTCCTTCCCTTCCCTGAGACCCCCAAGGCACTGCCCTGAGCCAGCATTTTCTCTCTTGGTCTGCCCCCCTCACCGTCCCTCATCTCTCTCTTTACCTCAGATTAGGCAGCGTCGCCCTGCTGCCTCCCACCCTTGGTCAGACCCAGCGCCCTCCTGGGCCTGAGCAGCAGGCAACTGCAGAGCCAGGCGCAGGCCTCGACCTCCCTCCCGACCACAGGCTTTGACAGACGCACGCTGTCTGGGACTGCCCCTGCTTTTCTTGGCTGTGTTCCCTTTCTCCTCAAAGTGCTACTGCCACCGTCTCTGTTTTGGAAACCTAAACTGCCCAGTCAGCTAGCCTTGCGCTTCAGGGAGAAAACGAGCTACCTTTCAGGAAGCCTTGTCTGCTCTCAGCGCCTAGGCCACCCGTCCCTGCCACACGGAGTTGTCAGGGGCCCTCCCCCAACCTGGGCCTGGACCCTCCCGTGACCTTGTCCATTTGCCTTCTGCAACACCCCCACCCCGCCTGGCAACACCTCAGCCAGTGCTCCATGCTTACTGGACAGTTCCCGTTGGCTCCCAGACATGTGCCAGACTCTCCCAGCTTTAAAGCGCCCTCCCCAGCCCTCCGTGCCCCTCCAGCGACGCCTCCCTCTCCTGCTCCCCTTCACAGAAGCTCACGAGACGTGTCTCCACTTACTGCTTCCAACGCCCCACTCACGTTCTTTTCCCTCCACTCCGCAGACATGGCCTATGCACCACCACTGACCTCTGTGTGGCAAATCTAGTGGCCAATTCTGTCCTTATCTTACTCAGGCTCCTAATTGTGGAGACGGCTCACTCCCTCCTCCTCCAAACACGTGGCTTTGGGCTCCTGTTCTCTTGGTTTTCCTCCTGGGTTTCTCCCCGCTTACCCGACAGGGTCCCATGCTGCAGCCTGAGCCTCCTTCTGACCTGTCCACCCTGTGACAGTCGCACTGTCACAGGCTTCCCGCCACAGCTATGCACAGACAACGCCAAAGTGTCTCTGCAGTCCCAGCTGCCTCCCTGGCGTCCTCTGTACCTGGATGTCTAGCAGGGATCTTCTCAATCTTGACACGTCAAAACACACTATCCCCCCTACCGCCCCCATGTCAAAGTTCCCCCCTACCTCAGCAATCAGCGCCTCATCCATCGGCTGCTCAACAGGAGTGCGGCATCGAGCCCTGCCTGACCCACTTTCAACACCCATCCCCGAGCTCTTCTCCCACTGCCAGGCTCTCCCCACCCGCTCATGCCACCCGACAGCGGCGGCCGCTCCCTCACTGGCCGCTCCGTGGGTGTCCATCAGATCAGGGGCCCTCCCCAAACACGGGCCTGTGCGCCGCGCTCCTTGGAGAGGCACCCACAGCCTCCACCTTCCACTTCCTCTCCTCACCTCCCACCGCTCCCTCCACTCTACTTTCTCCGAGGGACCCCCCTGCCCCACCCTGGCCCCACATCACCTCTGGCTGGCTCCTCTGGGTCCTGGCACACCGGTCAGGCTCCTGAGCGCCTCCCACGCTTACCTGGCACCAGGAGCCCCCTCCCTTGTCTCCATTCACTGTCATGCCCTCCTACTTTGTTTCAGTTTCTATACAGCTACTGTCCCCGCGCGGCCCCCTCCAGGCACCTTGTCCCCAGGCGACAGGTCCGCGATGTGCCGCACGGTGATGTCGATGAGCGCCATCATGTCCGTGTGGTAGAAGATGGCGGCTGTGGCGGGGCTGGCAAACACATCCTGCAGGAACTTGAGGACCGAGTGCGGCGGCTGCGGCTCGTGTTTGAAGATGCGCACAGGGTCATCTAGGAGGCGGGAAGAGACGTCAGGATGGTCCTCGAGGGGGGCCAGCGTCACCCCCGGGAGTCCCAGGACGCCTGGGCCCTCACCCCCTCTGTTCAGGAGCAAGAGCAGCTTCTCGGAGAAGATCTTGACGTTGCTGTGCTTGCTCAGGGCGGCCATGATGACGTTCTGGTCAGGGGCTGCGGAAGGACACGGGTGTGGATGAGCGCACGGGCTGTGAGCCTGGAGGGCCCCTAGCAGCGGCCAGCTACCCCCGGCCGGGCCCCACCCCCACCTGGCAGGTGCAAGTTGAGTGCCAGAAGCAGGTTCATGCAGAGATCTGGCAGCTGCTCTGTGGTGTCCAAGGGCAGCCCGTCCTCCACGATGCTCAGCAGGAACAGGGCGAAGGGGGTGCCCAGGTGCTCTGCAAGAGGGACACACGGAAGTCCGCGGCCCTGGCCTCTCCCCCACACCCCCAGCCTCCCTGGGTTTCTGAGCACCCTGGAGGCACCTGTCAGTGGGCCCCAAGCTCCCAGGCCACACACCCCTGCTCCAGCTGGCTCTGGGATCCCTACAGTGAGCTGGTCAGTGACCTGTTTTCTTACCATAGTGCGCGCAGGGCACTGCCTCCCCCATGGAGAAGACCATGGCCAGGATGAGGGCGGAGTAACAGAGTTTCTGGTGGTCTGAGGGGGCAAGACAGGCAGTCAGAGTCCCTGCAGATGGCAGGAAGCCCCCTCCCCAGACGGCAAGAAGCTCCCCTCGCCTCACCCTGCGTGTCTGTCTGCATGTCCCGTGCCAGCTCCACCGGCAGCACCGACGACACCAGCGTGGAGATGATGGCTGCGTCCAGGCTGCACATGGCCCCGAAGCACTTGAGGAGCAGCAGCCGCAGTGACACCCGGTGCTCCTGCCAGGGGACCCTGGGTGCTTAGTGCCTGGAGCCCCACCTCTACCCGGGTCCCTCCGGCCCCACCCCTCTGTCTCGCACACACCATTTGGTAGTAGGCCACCAAGGCCAGGACAGACTCGAACTCATTTCTCTTGCACATTTTCTTGCAAACTTCAGGGTCTGCATCAGTCTGTAGGGAGGAGGAGGTGTGACAGTCACTCAGTGTGAGCCGTGCGGCCACACGTGAGTGAGCTGAGTGCACAGAGGGAGACTCCTGAGCAGTGGAGAGTGGGGGTGGGGGCGGCTGCTCTGCACACCGGGAACAGCCGTGGGCCCCAACCCCGCACCAGAATGTGCAGCAGCTCCTCCAGGTAGCAGCGGATGACACCCTCGTCCTCGTACAGGGCCCAGCTGCGCTGCTGGGCGTCGTCCTTCCGCCGAGCCAGGTCCGCAAAGATCACCTCCAGCCGCTGCTGGTCGTGGCAGACTTGCCCAGAGGGCAGGGCAGTGCTCAGGTCCTGGGGGGAGAGGGTGGGGTGCAGTTCAGCAGGCTCTCCCCCATCTCCAGGAAGCCCCCAACCTGGAGCCCAGCCTAGGCCCTGGGGTCACAGGCATGAGTTCTAGGCAATGTCAGGCAAGGGATCCGGGCCTCACTCCCAGAGCTGCCCCTGGTCAGTGTCCCAGGACCTGCGAGGGGACCAGACCGGGGTTATCTTCCCTCCCCGCCACTGCCCGCCCCTTGAGCTGCCACGAACATCTGTTCCCCATGGGCCATCCCTCAACATCAAGGCTACCACGGACACCAGCCCAGTTCTTCATCCCCCGCCAGGGAGCGCCATGGCCCCAGTCTGGATAACCTCCTGGGACAGGCTTCTGCTTGAAACACGTGTGTGCGCGTTTCCCAGCAACATCACGCTCATCTCAGATCTGGACAAACCTCCTCCACGAGGAGGGACGTGGCCTCTGTCACTGCTCAGATGAGACCCCACGCTCCAGTTCTACTCAAAGGGGCACCAGGCCTGTCAGCTACCCACCTCCCACGTTCCCCTCGAACCCTGCCGGCCAAGCGGTGCCAGCCATGCCAGCACAGGCAAGCCCATCCACCCACGGCTCCCCCATCCCAAACCTGAGCTGCAGGAGCCACTGAGCCCCGGGAGGCCCCACTGTGCAGGCCGGGCTTGCTGCCCTCCACTCCCACTCCCTGACCAGGGCCCGCCCACGATGCCCACACACCTCACTCATGTCTGAATCAGCACTTAGGCCTCCATCAGCATCCTTGAAGCACCCCTTTCTCTCCAATGCCAAGGTCAGCAAGGCACTGCCCTCCCTCATGCCCTATGTCCATTCCTTCCCTGAAGCCAGAGAGAACTCTTGGCCACCACATCTGGTCTCACCTGTCACCTGCCCCAGGTCTCACCTCCTCCCACACCACCTGCACGCTCACTCCCAGTGTCCCAGCCACACTGGCCTCGTCCCACTGCTTCCTGTGAGCCAGGCTCAGTCCTGCCTCAGGGCCTCGGTCCAGGCTGAGCCCTGCCTAGAACGCTCCTCCTCTCTTTCTGCTTCAGGGATCAGCTTCAGGGTCCCCAGCACCCAGCGCACCAGTGGTGGCCCAGTGCTAGAGTTCAATGTCTGTCTGCCAAGCAAAAGCTGGGCATACGTGTGAGGGGGGAAAGGGATGGGGACAGCAAGGGGTACAAGGATGGGGAGGCCCTCGGCCCTGCTGCCCACCCTCACCTTGCCCTCTACCAGCGAGAGGAGGACCTGCTCCATGACAGGTGAGACGGCCGGCACAGAGGCCTGGATGTGACCCACCACGACGCCAATGGCCACGCGGCACAGCTCGTGGCTCAGGCTGGTGTTTCTCCGCACGAGCTCCATCAGCTCCGCCCCGATGGTCCTGGGCACGACCGCCTCAGCCACGGCCTTCTCTTCTGTGGTCTCCAGGCTCAGCGTGCCCAGGGCCTCCAGCTCACTGGGGGCTGAGGGTGTATCGGCCGCCACCTCCTCTGCAGGGGGCTCAGGGGCTGGCACCTTGGAGGGCGGGGGCTGAGCTTGGGACACAGTGGTTTGAGTGCTGCGGCGGGGCACAGGCGGGGGTGTGGGTGAGCAGCTGGGGCCCAGCTCAGATGAGCTGGAGCCAGTATAGAGCGTGTCAAGGGAGGTGCTGCTGACTGAGGAGCCGCTGGACACAGAGCTGCCCCCGGAGGGCGTGGTGTTGCGGCCACCTGTGGGCAGAGAGTGGATGCTATGTTGGGGGCCCCCAGGGGCCCTACCCCTCCGAGCCCAAAGGCCCTGTCCCTGGTTCAGGTCCCAGTTCCTCTGCCAGACCCTCCCCACTGAGCCCCCAGTCCCAGTTGCTGCAATATGTGCTTTGTTCCGCCCCCCGGCCCGAGCCTGGAGCCCTCAACTCCCTGACACAGCAGAGCAAGTATTCCAAGCTCACGGAGCCCCCACAGTTCCCCCAGCCCCGCCTCTCACCGCTTCCCGAGGCCACCAGGGCCTCACGATCTCGGCGCTTCACAGGTGGAGGTGGCGTGGCAGGTGCTGCTCGGCGAGGCTGCGGTGGGATCTGGGAGGGTATGAGTGAGGTCAGAGAGGGCAGGCTGCCGTCTCGGCTGCCAGCCTGGCTAGGGCCCCGTGCTCCTGGCATGGGCAGGGCTGTGGCTCTAGGCAGCTACTGCTGCCCTGACTGGACCCTTCGGGCCTCTGGACGAAGGCCCGAGGTCCACCCACCTCCCTCCCCCAGCCTGTCCTCACCATGTACCTGGTAGAGGCTTCTGTCTGCCCCGAGATACTCAGAGCTGGGCAGGCTGTGCTGCCGCTCGAACCCAGTACGACACACCCCATTGGGCTGCCTGGCAGCAGCAGAATCCAGATAATGGTCACTTGTGGATGGGGTCATAGCTGCAGGACTGGAGGCAGAGGGGCCCCTGCGGGACAAAGTCTCTTTCCGGTGGTGGATCAGCTTCCTAAGAAAGGGACAGGGAGATCACTGGAGTTGTCACCTCCCGACTCCCAGAGTCTTCACATGCTCCCGTGGGATGCATGGGTCTCCCACAGCCCGCCCCACCTCCCTTATGCTCCACGCCACTCTGCACTGCCCCCAGCCCTGCCCTCAGCGCCTCCCCAGTACCCACGGAAGGACCCCCCTCACTGTGCTCACTGGGAGGTGCCCTCCGCCACCCCCACTCACTGGAGGACTCCACGCTGCTCCAGGCTGTACTTGCCACCGTCCCGCATTGCTGCGTTGTGCACAGCCTCGATGGCCCGGTCAATGGCTTGGAGAACATCCTGCTCTAGGCCCTGGGTGGGGGAGCAGGGGCGGGCAGTTAGAACTGGGCAGACAGAGGACCACAACCGCTGAGGCCTGGAATGCCAGATGTGAAAACAGAAAGCTGGACTAGCATACGACATGGGGTGCGCAAACGGCGTCACTCAGGGAGCCGAGGCCTGGCACGTGGGGGCCCTGCTCAGGATTTTAGCCGCAGTGAGGCTCTCAGCTCAGGTGTCTCTGAAAACCAGGAGTCCAGAGCAAACACACGGGCCAGGGACCCCCAGCTTGGGGCCCCCAGCAGTGCGCACCTGGTCCAGCCCCAGGCTTGACTATCCCCAGAACGCAGGCTGAGGTGCCACGCAGGGAGCCTGCAGAGCCTAGAGCCCTTAACAGATCACCCTGGGCCTTGCTGATTGCTCACAAAACGAAGGTCACACTCCAGAACAGCCCTGTCCTCACAGCGCCTTCGGCAGGTCCTAGTAACTGACCATGGGCCGAAGGGATCTCCTCTCCCTACCCCCACTACCAGCCCTCATCCCCCCAAGCTGGTCCAGGAATCTTCTAGACCCACCCCGGAAAGCAGCAGCTCTGTGTTTGTGGCAAAGGATGAGACAGAAGAGCCTGTCCCAGATTCTGTTTTGTTACCCCCAGCAACTCAGGGGCCCCATCTACCCAGCCTGCCTGGCATGGGGTAGGGAGTAGGGGGTGGCAGCAGTGGGACCAGCTACCTCCACCCCTTCTCTGTCCCTGGCACACATGACCCATCAGGCTACACAGGAGTCTCAGAACTGAGGGGATGTCGTCACTACAGAGCAGGTTTGAAAGCTTCCATTATGGGGACAGACAGATGGACACAGAGGTCAGCAAAGCCCTGTAGGTAACATAGGGCATGCTGGAGTGCAGAGAGACAGGAGACAGAAAATGGGAACACAGAGAGAAAGGCACACACACACAGAGGAAGACAGACACAGAGATAGAGGGGGGTGGGGAGAGACAGGCAAAGGGAGACAACGCAGAAAGAAATTGAGAGCCTGAGACAGAGACGGAGGGAGTCGGAGGAAGACAGACACACACACAGGCGGAGTCGGAATGAGCGCGTTAGGGAGTCCGAGGCAGGGAGATCTGCAGAAAGGAACCAAGACACAAAGCGGATGGTAGTCGCTCTGCCTTCCCCAAACACCCAGCCCTACCGGCCCTGGCCAGGGGAGGGGCCTCACAGGCCCAGGTACAAGACACAGGCCTTTCCTCTGAGGCCTCCAACGGCCCCCCAGCCCTGGAGAGCCCGGGTCTCACATGCTCGCTCCAGACCCAACATCCCTGCCGTCCACCACTGCCCACTGTCACTCCAGGCACCCCTACACGAGGCGGAGGGTCCCCTGCTCAGGGCCCATTCCTCTGGTAAGACCAGATGACATCTCCCAATTTATCCTGTTATTTCTGTCTTTAACTGGGCTGGGACAGGATGTTTCCTAAAGTCTAGGGACTAGGACAGCCTTGGGGGTGTCGGGCACTAGCCAGGCCTGGAGGCTCCAGGCCTTTTCTTGTGGTCAGAAGTGACCAGCTGGTGACACTGCATCCAAGCCCCAAGAGCAGAACTATTCTTAGGGAAACAGGAACTAGGGCTGGAGCCTCCACTGGAAGGGCATGGGGGCACAGTCAGACCAGGGGAAGCCATGGGGAGGTCTCACTTCCTCACAATGGGAGAAGCCCCCACTCGAGGCTGGGGACAAGGAGGGATGGGACTCCCTCACTTGCAAAGAGAAGGAAGTCTGAAAAGTCAGGATCTGAGACTTGGGGGAAGGGAGAAGAGTAGTGCCAGCAGTGCCAGTTGAGAGCCTTGGTTCAAAGTGGGTGGGCCGTCTTAGGAAGAGCTTAGTGAGTAGCTGAGTATAGGACAGTGAAAGACACTGAAGTCTCGGGGCTTTGGGAGTCATCGTGGGGATGGGGGTGCGCAGGACTCCAGGGTCCAAGTTGTGGGGGGGCGGGGGTGAGGACAGGGAGGACGGTTACGGAAACACTGTCCAGGGTGGCCAGGCCTCTGTGGTGGAAGCAGCGGCTCCAATTGGGGGTCTGAGGGTGGGAGGCAAGAGTGTGGGATCCGTGGGATCCTTGGGATCCAGGAAAGGGACCGATTAGAGATCTGGGGAACTGGTCAGAATTCGGTGGGGCTGGAATCCAAGGCTGACTCTTGAATTCTGTTCAGATATGGGATCCCAATGGGTCTGGGATCCCAAGGAGTCTCAGTTCCAGAGTCAGGTTTTTGGTAGGTCTGAAAACCTTAGAGTTGGCTGTCAAGGGCCAAATGTAATGGGGAGGTGCGAGCTCTTGGGGTCCTAGTCTTAGTGGGCTTGGAAAGAAATGGTGCCATCGTCGGACCAGGGGAAGCCAAGGGTCAGGTTTTCAAACCACTTCTCTGCTAGAGATCCCGCGGACCCAGCGTTCCGGGGTCGGTAGTGCGAGCCAGTAACAGGGCCTAACCTCAGGGCCGCGGAGGGCCGGCGGGGACGGGGCACACTCACCTGCAGGCGGCGCAGGTAGGCGGGCGGCACGTAGCCCGTCTCGCCACTGCGCGCCCGCGCCGCCAGCCACCAGTGCGCGCTGCTGCGCTCCAGCACCAGGAAGGTCTCGCCCGCGGCGAACGCCAGCGCGTTAGGCTCCGCCGAGCGGAAGGCATACAGCGCGCGGTACATGGGGCCGAGGCGGGCCGCGCTGGGTCAGGGTAGGCGGCGGGGGCTGCGAAACCAAGACCCAGGCCGCGAGCGCCGCACCCGCCCCGCCCCGCCCCGTGACACAAAACGCGTGCGCGCGCACGCCCGCCTTAGCCCCGCCCCTAAGTGTCTCGGCCCACGCACGCAAGCGCAGAGCCCCCTGGCGGCCCCAAACGCTGGAGAGTTCGCTGCCTCTGGCGCTGGATCCGTCCGACTCCAGGTCCCTGCCCCACCCTCCCGACGCGGACTCTTCCCAGAGCCCCAACATATTCTGCCCAGCCCTCCAGTCCTTTACCCGCTCAAGCCCGAGTTAGGCGCCCTACTATCTCCCGAAGGAGCGCTCCGCCCGCAGCCCAACAGCAGAGCTTGTGTCCTTTGCGTCCCCGCCACCCCGGGGTGGGTAATGGGTTATGACCTAACAGTAAGGACGGGGACCCCGTGTTGGTTGTCCCTTTGTGGTTTCATGCTGATCCGACACTTCGAGGCTCCCGCGGGGCCCGGGTCTCCTCGGTGTATCCTAAAGGTCTTAGGACCCCTCTTAAAGTGGCCGCTCCGGCAGCAGACTGCGCCAGTGGTGGGCAATGGCGGAGCAAAGTGAGAAAGGGGTCTTAAAAACAGAAACCATGTCGGGACATTCCCGTCCAAAGCCCTGCCATCTTCCCTCCCCACCCCACCTCCTTTCAAAAGCCAGCAACTCTCTTCCTCTCTACCGTTGTATCTCTGTGTGGCCTGTTTCCTCTGCCTGGGACGCACTTCCCTCTCACAGCATCCGGATGCGCAGGAAATCCATCCGTTTCACATTGGTCTGTTCTATTGTCTTTACAGGAATCAACTCCAAATTATTTCTCATGTTCCCTTCTGAAGACAGACAGGAGGGCTGGTGGAGGGTGAGGAGTGGGGTGACATGTGGCCTTAAAAGCTTGCTTGACCCCACTCACTTTACAAGTCATCCCTGACCTAGAGAGCACTGCAGTCCTGTGGGGGAGGGGGGACCTCGAGAGATCTCTGGGGATCTCTCACTTCTGTCCAGGGGCTGGTTCTGCCACATTATCCATTGGAAGCCTGGGCCCACAACCACACCAGTGTATGCACTTGGCCTGTTGTTGGTCATAGTGGACAGGCACAGTGGACCTTGGAGATTCAGGAAGAGGGCTGGGGCTGCCAAAACTGGCCACCCAGACCCTGCCTTCTTGGCAACAGGTCTGTGCCCTTCTCCCTGGTGTGCGGTTCTGCCATTCAAACCCTCCTGCCACACACCCTCCTCCCAGAAACCCTCCCAGCAAAGAGCCCAAGTGGCTCTCCTTGAGGCTGCCCTGGCTAAAGCTGCACGAAGGCCAAGACTGGCACAGTTGCAGTGGGGCCCAGGGCTGCGTAGGGGTGGTGACAGGTGGCAGGGTGGAACCAACCAACCTGCAGACTCTTCTGAACACCCACCTCCTGGGACCCTTTACTAGGGACCACGGCTGCCAACAGACCAAGAGGCTGGTGGCTCCTGGAGGCCCCAATACTGCTCCCAGGACCTCTGACATCACAATGTCCAGCAATTAGCTGCTACCAGGTTTGGTGTCAGCTGCACCAGGGCAGAGAAAGACCAGTATCAAGTGTAGTTCTGTCCATAGGGGATACTGGGACACTAGGCCACCACAGGTCCCACGGGAGTCCAGCTCAAGTTATACATGTGAGGGTCCTTTTTGGGTGGCCACAGGGTGCTAGTTCAGGGGATGGAGGACCACGTCATGGAGTGGAGACAGTGGCAAGGAGAATGGTGAGGAGGCTTCTGAGGGCTGGAAGGGGAGTTGGCTGCCTGTCTCTGGCAAGAACGACAGCAGCACTGTGTACAATTAACAAAAGGATTTGTATTAGAACATTTACACTCAGGGAAGAAAGAGGTATCTGCATCATCAAATGTGGAATGTTGAAGAAACAGTTAAAATAAATACTCCAAGCGTGGCTGGGGCTGGCCCAGGCTGGGACTCACAGAGGCCTCTGGACATCAGCTCCAGGCTGCAGAGGCCACATTGCCTGGCCATACTGGCCACCTCCCCAACACAGCACAGCTGTGCCTGGGACACAGAGAGTCAAGTGCTGCCACAACCAGCACGCTCACTCCCCACTTTCCTCATTTATCTCTGTGACAATGTCTATCAGGCTCTGGAGCCCGAAGATATAGCCAGCATCCTGGCCCTCGTGTACCACACTGTCCTCGCCATACAGCCTACAAGTGGTGTGTGCAAAGTCGATCATGCGCACATCCACTGAGCTGGCACCAATGGGCTTGAAGGCATAGGCGCCAGCAGACTCGTCAGCTGACTCCTCCGACAGGTCCTCCAAGTCCTCAGCATCTGAGTCCAGGGCCACCTCAGGCCACTCCTTGCCATCATAGATGACTAGCAGGGAGCTTGAGTAGAAGCGGTAAGACTCCTGTCGCTCCAACACAGCCTTGAGCTCAGCCAGCTTCTTAAGCACAGGGCCCAGGAGCTCACGGCGCAGGTACCGCCCGTTGTGGAAGAACTGGTAGAGTGCCTCCTTAAAGCCCTGCACAGACAGCTTCCGTCCGTGGTACTTGTTCATGAACATGAGCTGCCCACTGCCCGCCTGGTACACCTGTGGAAGGAAGACCACAAGTCAGATGCTGACAGCCACCTCAAAGCCCAGACCCTGGAGAGTGGTCTGCAATAACAGCAGCCCTGGATCAAATCCTTTGACTTGACGAGTCACAGGAGACACTGTCGTCTCCAATCAACTCACTCGGGATCCAACCCTCTACTTCCTGTTCAGTATATGCTTGGTGGAGAGGACCTAACCCTCTTGCCTTTCTCTCCCTCCTGTGTCTGGACCCTGGACTCCATCAGCCAGGCCAGCCCCAAAGGGGATCACCCAGGAATGTGTGATTTCTTTTCAAACCAGAAGTGCTAGATTTAGTCAAATCTGGTATCTTTTGAGAAAACAGGATTATGCCAGGGTGAGGGGAGTCGCAGCTACTGGATGACCTAGCCAGCCCACACCACACACCAGCTCTCCTCTCACCTGCATGCCACACACACGCACACCGATGACCGCGGATGTGCTCTGCTGGCATTTTCGGATCTGGTTGGCTGCCTTCTCCTCTGAAGCATCGTCACCATGCTGGCGTGTACCCATTTTGAGGTCCAGGACACAAGGCATCTCATACCGGGAGGTCAGGTTCTCCAGCAAGATAAATTCTGAGTGGTTAAGGAAAACCCCCGTCTAAAAGAGGAGGTGCTGCTGCATGGGTTCTTGGCACTCCCAGGGCACAATGCCTGCACACAGTGCCCAGCAGAACCCAAGACAAAAGAGGGTCCCATCAGTCCCACGGTCTCCCACAAGGAGCCCAAGGCTGACTGCAGGCCAAAAGGCATCTCAGGGAACTTGCCTGAGAAGAGCTGGGGTCTGGACTCAACACAGGCCTTAAACAGGAACTAGAGCCCCGGCTGAGCCCTGGTTAGAGCTCATCCCAATACACAAGGTTGCAGGTTTGACCCCGTCAGAGCACATATAAGAATCAACAAATGAATGCATGAATAAGTAGAACAACAAAGCAATGTCTCTCTCTTTAAAAATTAATAAATAAAATTTAAAAAAAAAAATGAACTGGAGACATCAGTATGAACTCATCAAGAGTCTCTCTTTAAAATAAGTGTTACCTCCCAGATGCATGCACTGTAAAGGTCTAGAAACGGTGACCAGGTGTCTAAGCACCCCTAACTGCAGGCTGGCTAGCCTAGAGCAGGGGTTGTTGGACTGTGGCCCCGACTCGTGTATGTAACCTGTCTGCTAAGAACGGCTCTTACAATTTTAAGAGTTCAGAAGAGAGCTACACACACACATACACACACAATACGTCATGGCATGTGAAAATGAAATTCAAATCTCAGTGACCATAAACAGTTTTATTGGAATAGTCATACTCACTCTCCGTGACTGCTTTCACACTACAGTGCCAGAGAGTGGCCTGCTAAGCCTAGAATGTTTACTACCTGGCCCTTTACGGAAAAGGTTTGCAACCCCTGCTGTAAGAGGAGTAACTAAATTCACATCTGGAACAGGAACCCTACATGACCCTGGACATCATTCCGTATCAGCAAGTAAAAGACAGACACCTGTCACAGCCTGCTGTGATTACACAGGAGCGTACTTAGAAAGCCTCCCACTGTGTGCCCCCAGTCAGGGTGCACTCGGGAGTTGTTTCTCTCTCACAGTAATGCCCCTCTCTCCTGCTGCTTCTCTAAAATCTATATAACACCCTCGGGTGAGGAGCTCAATTGGTTGGAACATCGTCCATACATCAAAGGGTTGCGGACTCAATCTCCAGTCAGGGCACATACCCAGGTTGGAGTTCAAGCCCTGGTCGGGGTGTGTATAGGAGGCAACCAATCGATGTTTTTCTCTTATCAACATTTCTCTCTTTCTCTCCTTTCTTCTCTCTCTAAAATCAATAAAAACATATCCTTGGGTAAAGATTTAAAAAAAAAAAAAAAAAGTGTTGCGTTGGCTGGTGTGGCTCAGTGGACTGAGCGGGGGCCTGCAAACTGAGAGGGAGCCAGTTTGATCCCAAGTCAGGGCACATGCTTGAGTTGTGGGCCAGGTGCCCGGATAGGAGCGAACAAAACGTAATTTATTCACATTCTCTCTCTCTCTTTTTTTAAAGATTTTGTTTATTTATTTAGAGAGAGGGGGAGGGAGGGAGAAAGAGAGGGAGAGAAACATCAATGTGTGGTTGCCTCTCACATGGCCCCCACTGGGGACCTGGCCTGCCACCCAGGCATCTGCCCTGACTGGGAATTGAACTGGCGACCCTTTGGTTTGCAGCCCGCGCTCAATCCACTGAGCCACACCAGCCAGGGCTATTCGCATTATCTCTTGTACATTGGTATTTCTCTCCCTCTCTTCCTCTCTCTCTAAAATAAATAAAATTAAAAAATAAATAAATAAATAAATAAAAGGTCTTCCACTGGTGAAACATGAGACAATTTGAGCATCAATAAAGATAAATGCAATGTCAAATATGTTTAAATTCACAGATTCATAATGATGCTAGCAGGGGTAGCTTGGTTAGGGTATCCTGGTATGCCAAGGTTGCAGGTTCAATCCCCAGTTAGGGCACATTTAAGAATCAACCAAAGAAAGTATTTTGGGGGGGGGGGGGCAGAAAATGAAGACAACTGTAACTGAGCAACAATAAACTAATTTAAAAACGCATCAATGAGCGGAACAACAAGGCATTGTTTCTCTCTCTCAAAATCAATCAAAAACAAAAACAAAAGACTCTCACTGGTCACTCATGGAGGATGTTAAGAAACCTACCCATTATTCCAAATACATACCTAGTAAATAAAGAAAGAGTTTAACCTGCCTTTCCTTCCTAGATAAACTATACCTCAGGATAAGCACGGAGCTGATGAGGAAACGTTTGTTTTGAATATTCATTCAAGAAATTATTCATACTCTGTGACGCCATGTTGCCTTAGGACACTGAGCCTCTCCAGACCGTTGCCACTGACACCATCTGAATAAACGGTAGTGACAGCTGCCCCAGAATGGCATCAGGGGCTTCGAAGCCAGAATATGTTGGATTTGATCTCAAAGCCCCAAAGTTTGCCACTGTGGCAAGATTAGAACTTGCACGGTGAAATTTCCAACATGGCGGGGTGCCTCAATGCTCCTCCATATTCAAAATACTGACCAAGAGCCTTCCTTGGTCAGTACTGACCAAACAAGCTTCTCCAACTGACCAACAAACTTCTCCAACACTATGACACCATCAACGCCTGGCGGCAGTGCAACGGACCCTTCCGTGCACTGTTCCAGGAACACCCGAATTGTGTATGTTGTCACTTGTGCCCTCCATGCTCTGAGGTGGGTTTGATCAAGCATCTCTCCGTGAGGAGATTCAAATTCCCCGTCAGGCATAACCGACACGTAAGGTCCAATCCACTGTTGGGAACCTACCCATCAACAGCAGGACCTGCCTCATAGTTAAGAGGTCAATCTGCTTGTTCCCCATGGGCAGGCTGTTGAAGAGTAACCACCAATGTCTTGAAATGTTTCTGGATTTGCAGACTATTCACTATTACTCTGTCACTTGATCCAATAACGACACCAACCAAAAGGACAGAGCATGCCAGATAACTGAAGACAACTCCAGAGATGTAAACTGGGAAGGGGGAGGGGGTCTTCCCTTTGAGATTTGTTCCATAAGGAGTTTTTGTTTCATTTTCCCCACTAATTGGGGCAATAAGGTGAGATTCTCTTGGAACAGCAACCGAGAGAAAGTTCTCACGCAGACCACCAAATAGGAAGCATAAGAACGCGAGGCTTGCAACGACTGGGGAAATGCTGAGTAATGCACTGGACTGAACATTGACTCAGCAGCCCTCTCAGCGTCCTCTTGCTCACCAATATCGGGGCATGGCTCATCAGTGTCAGTCAGACACTGTCTCAACTTTCCAAGCAAACTTAGAAACTAGTTTCCCTTCAGTAACTACTGGATGGGGTCACTTGATGCTGAGTTGCAGTGCTTGCCAATTAATGTGCATGAAAAGTTTTTCTTTATAGTAGGATTCTAGCTAATAAGCAAAGGAATGACAAAATTAGAAAATCACTTAATGAAAAAAATAGACCTAAGGCAATGACAACACAAAAGAGAAAGACAACTAAATGCTGTTTCTGATGGGCAGGAACACCACCATCCGAGAGGCTCTTGTCCCCACCCCCAAACGTAACCCTCATCTCATCGAGCCTGTAGATCAAATAATCACCTTAATGGAGACAGAGGAGACAGAGCAACATGTAAAAGACACCACAGGAACGTAATCAGTACAATCCAGATAGTGAGAAACTCTAGAAGACAGTTTCTTTGCCAAGAAATTTCCAAGAAGGGAAAAAAAGGGTATTTAAAAAGACTTAAAACATTTCAACCAAATGGAACATGTAAGTCTCATCTGGGTCTTCATTCAAAGACACTATCAATAAAAACATATATTCCCTTCGACAGGTAAGCTGGTAGAGCAAAGAACTGTAGGTGAATAAAAACATATCTTTGAGACAATTAGGAAAATGTGGACAGAAACTAAGGATTTCATAGTAAGGAATTACTGTCCACTTTTAAGGAGTAATAATAGTGCTAATGTTTTAAAATATCCTTATCTTTTAGAGATGCACGCTAAGTGTACACAGGTGAAACGTTATACCCGAGACTGGCCTCCGAAACAGTTCAGCTGTGGGTGCAGAGTGCTGAATGTGTCGTGGGTTAGCTGCTGAATCTGAAAGACTGGTACTTAAAGATTCAACCCAGTCCATTTTTAACAGGTTTAAATATTTCCTTAATAAAATGTTAAAAATAAATAAAACAGCCCTGCTTGGTATGGCTCAGTGGACTGAGTGCCAGGCTGTGAACCAAAGGGTCACTGGTTCGATTCCCTGTCAGGGCACATGCCTGCCTTGCGGGCCGGGTCCGAAGTTGGGGGTGTGGGAGAGGCAACTGATAGATGTATTTCTCACACATCAATGTTTCTCTCCCTTTCTCCTTCCCTTCTCTGTAAGAATGAATATAATCATAAATCAATCAATCAATCAATCAATCACACTCAATTCTGAGGAACTTCCCCCATAAGATTAGAAAAATTCTGTAACGTGGCTTAATGGGTACATGGGGAGGAAAAAGGACGCTGTGCTTTCTTCACGTGCCAGCCCGGTCAGTCCCCTCACCCTGGCTGGCCTTGGCAGGTAAGCGCCCCTCGGGGACTTCCAGAGGAGTCTGAAACACGAACACGTCCCTTGCACTCTAGGCTAAATGGCCCCTGCGCAGGCTGGCCCCTTCATGAGAAGCCACTCACCCCCAGACACCCTCAACCCCCTGCCCACCACCTGCACTCCCAGACTAGCCCTGGCCCTGAGAGATGTCTGCCCACAGCTTTCACACAGCAGTGTCCTGGCACGACCGTGACTGAAAACTCACAACCCTTCTCTCCAAGCTCCGTGGGGCTCCTCACCCCCGCTCCCCAAGGCAAGGATGCCCTGCGAACAAAGGATACTGTACTGGTTCCGATGCTTTGCATTCTCCTTCATTCTCTGTAACTGCTGCTGGTGGCACTTCATGCTCCAAGGGTTATAGTGTTTAAGCTGGGAACTTACGTTCCCCTTTTTCTCTACATTGTAGTATAAGACTTCAGATTTCTTTAGCCATTCAAATTCTTCTCCTAACTTATGGCTATAAAGAGATAAGGAGCCAATAAATCACAGTATCTTATCAAAATTCAGGGCCAAAGAAGCACAAAGGAACTTTCTAGAGTGATAGAAGTTTGATATCTTGATGTGGCGGTTTCACTGTACGTATATTGTTGTATGTATATCATACCTCAAGAAAGTTTTTTTTTTTTTTTAATTAAGAAGCCAGCTCACTGTTTATCTAATATAAGAAGAACCTACAATGCCAGAATAGCCTTGGCCTGCTGCCCAGACCTGCAGGGCAGTCTGCACTGACCTCTTCTTCTAGGCCATACATCCTGGCTTCTGGTACATCCAGGTTCCCTGACAGGGGAAATGTGAACTGAAATTCCATGGTCTCAAGTCAGCCTACTTAGCTACAGTATATATACGTACTTCAATTTATACTTTTACAAGCTCTGCCAAAGTGTGGCATGTGGAAGGCCCTTACCAGACGGACTCCTGAGTTTTGGGGATGCCCAGCAGACCATGTTGTCTCCCACTGTCAGTGAGCATCCTGAACCAGATGGCTGTCTTGGTCACTGCTATATTCCCAGGATGCAGCGTAGGGCCCGGCACAGAAGGAACGAGTGACTGAAATTCTTTACAGCTGTCACTACAGCTGTTTGCCAAAATGGCATAATACAATGCAGAGTCAATTAAAGAGAAGCTGGGCATGCAGTGAGGAAAACTCGCCACGGAGTGAAAGGGCACCTACTAAGGCCATCAAGTGAGTCCTTAGGTCTAGGGCACTGAGCTGCAGCTAAGACCCCTGGATACCTCCCTCCCAGAGTCCGGGTTCCCATCAGTTCGTACCCACCTCTTCATCTTCTCCTCCTTCCGGTGCTGCCGCACCCAGTCCTTGGGGGTCTTTTCTGTTTCTAGGACATGGTGTTTTTTGTTTGTCCACCTTAGGAGCTTACTTTTTGGTTCACAGTCTGAATTGTCTACACTGTCCAGAGTTCCATGGTCCCCTTTTAAGGGATACGCTATTAAACACAAGTTCCTGTCTTCATCTTCTTCAAAGCGCGCGGACACCACACCTGGAAGGGGGGCGAGCAGCAGACAGGACTTTTAATTCCACAGAAGCAGAGAGAACTTTTAATTGCACATGTGTTATAAAGTACACGATTGTAACATTTATGGGGGGTTTTCTTACCCTGTTCCTTAGTCTCTATGTTGCCAGAGGCCCCACACTCATCTGCAAACCTAACAAATATCAAACAGCTAGAAAAGATGACACCACACAAGACAAGTGATTAGGGAGCAAACACAGCCCAGAGTTCCTCTCTGATGCACTCAACAAGGCAAGAGCCAAAGAATTACAAGACACATTTTTCCATCATTGAAAATGTTTATTAATTTTTATGTAATTCTTCTAGTCCTAAGGGAGAGGTAAAAACATTTGCTCTTCGCATCTTGTGGGAAACTTTCTGCCCTAAACAGAAACACTGATGGCCTCAAGGCTTACTTTAAAGCAGTGCCTGACTACAGAGAATACCGGTTTCCTGAGGGGTAATGAGCACTCAAGGGCAAAGGGAGACTGGGCAAGCGAAACAAAATGAAAGAGCAAACAAAACAAACCACACGGCACAGCAGACACCCCAGCAAAGGCTTCTCGCAGCACCACCTTTCCGGCGGGCGCCCCAAGCCTTTCTGTCTTTCTCCAATATTACTTTATTGGTCTCTTGAGGTCTCAAGTCACAAAAGAACAAAATAAACACAAGGCGAATAGGGTTGGGCTGGGAGCACGGACGCGTGGTGGCCTTGAAAGCAGCTCTCTCCCCATTCAGTCTCTAGGACCTGCCATTTGTAATTTAGTCAGTCTCTGAGGAGGGGTTTGTCAAGTGGCAGCATTTCAGCAGGTGCCGACGAGCGCCTTACAACCGACTGGCTGAACACCTTTCCTCCCAGACCTCTCTGGCCCGGGATCAGCTTGCTCGCTGCCCGCCTGCTGCAAGGGAATGCGTGCTCAGAGAGAGACGACACTTCTGAGGTGGTCCCGGGCTCTGGGCGCAGAGGAGCCGGGGTGGGAAATTCAGGGGACCACACTTCCCTGTGTCCATGGGAAAAGAACCAGGGGGAAAAAGGGGGCAGGGACGGCCAGCCAACAAGGGGCCTTTGGCTTTGTCCTGGAAAAAACAACAGAGAAGGACCAAGTGAGGGCCCCCAACTCCCCACCCCCCATCCCCACCGCAATACACATGCATATTCAGAATACAGAGAGAGGCACCCAGTACATTCTGTCTTCAAAGAGCATGTTTCAACAGTCCCAGAAGAAACTAAGTTGTTCAAGAGTCTTTTGTATAACCAGGAAATGCAAATTTAAGTTAATTTCCTTAATGGATTCTCTTTTGATTTACAAAGGATTCCCACCTCCCCAGGAAAGACCACACCATGCTGGTGGCTGTGGATATTCCCTCAGAATGCATTACAAAAAAGAAAGAGACACCGTGAGTGAATAAAGGTTGTAACATAGCAATTTCAGGACATTCCGTAACAGCAATGGGCTTCAGCTAATCAGCACAGGCCTCCCACTCCTGCATTCCATCTGACTCAACCCTGCTCCCAAGCCTACCTAATCACTGGGGCTTCTGGTTTTCTGGAGGACAAAAAGCAGGCAGCAAGTATTCTGGGTAAAATCCTCCCAAAGTCTTCCCCCGCTGTCCCCCATGGGGTCTGTGAGTTACTGTGACCAAGAGACACTTGAACATAAAACACAACTACCACCAAAAACCAAAAGTAAACTCAAAACAATCCACAAAACAGAGAATTGAGCAATCTTACCAGGGCTTGAAAACTGAGGGTGTGAGGTGCTGGGCTCGGGGCCAAGAGGAGGAGGAGGAGGGAAAACACACAGTGAGTGGGAGGGGGTGAGGGCTCCCAGGATGGCACCACAGAAGGTCACAATGTCTTTATCGCCTGGCCTCACATCTCCTCGCCAGGCGCCGGGGACCTGCACCAGCAGTTCGGGGCTCACCTTTATACTGGGGAGTGAATTTGCGCATCTCAGCTGGGAGAGTCTCGTAGAACTGGTGCTCCCTCGGGATCAGGGGCTTGCACAGAGTCGTCTCGTTGAAGTGGAGCACACAGGAATGCCCCCCAACCTGGTGGACGAAGGGCTCCAGCAGGACGCCCTTGGCTCGGGGCTCCACCTCCATGGCCCTGAAAGCTGGGCTCATCCTCCAAGCACAGGCGGCAGGGAGAAGGGGGAGGCGGCAGGGTCCAGCAGCCAGCGAGTCCTCTGTCTGTCCTCTGTCCCTATGTCGGTATGTCTGGCCTCCACTCCTCAGTCGCGCAGGTCAGGACGCTCTGCCAGAAGCAAACAGTGACAGGATTGGAAGTGGCCTGGGAACCACCTTAGAGTGTAGCCCTCCTTCAGCAGCAAAACAGACTGAGCTCACCCAGGGCGCCGGCCCACTCGACCCACTCCAGCCCCGCCTCCACCCGCAGAAACAGAGCCAGAGATCTTGCGGGGCGGGGCCGGACACCAACAAGCAGGGACTGGCTCCAGGTGCCTCTAAACAGCCTCTGCCTTAGACAGCCACTGAGGGAAAGTCACAATTTCAAACCTAATATTTGGATTAAATCTTACCATTTCCTAATAACATTGTTAAACTTAAGGTAATAGATGTCCAAGTCTCTTCATAAACTATATATTGTTAATAAACTTTTTAAGAAGAGTTTTAGGTTCACAGCAAAATTAACATTTCCCATATAACTTACCTGCTTCCACATACACCTAACCTCCCCCATTATCAATGCCCCCCATGAGTACAGTGCATTTGTTACAGATGACAATGAACCTACATGATCACAGTTTACATCAGGGTTCACTCTTGGTCATTAATTATGCTTTTATGAAATGCATCTAAAGGGAAAACCTGCTTACACACCATCTAGTAAGATTTACTCTCCCACCCCCTCAGGGTGTCCACAAACACCATCCCTGCCCAAGGCCAAAGACATGCCTCATTAACCTTATTAGGAGTGGAGATTGGATGTAGGTTTAATAATTAACGCCTGTATCTAAAAACTGATCAAGGCCAACTCCCTTTAAAAAGATACACAGCATTCTAGGTCACTATTTTTATCATTTCTATCCTGATCTCCAAATCTGGGGCATACTTTTTTTTTTTAATTTTTTAAAAAAATTTTACTTATTTAAGCCCTGGCTGGTATGGCTCAGTGGATTGAGTGTGGGCTGGGAATGCCTGGGTTGTGGGCCAGGTCCCTTGTGTGGGGCATGCAAGAGGCAGACACACATTGATGTTTCTCTCCCTCTCATTCTTCTTCTCTTCCCCTCTGTCTAAAAATAAAAAAATAAAAATAAACAAAAAAGATTTTACTTATTTATATTTAGAGAGGGGAAGGAAGGGAGAAAGGTAGGAAAACATCAATGCGTGGTTGCCTCTCACGTGCACCCCCCATTGGGAACCTGGCTTGCAACCCAGGCATGTGCCCTGACTGGGAATCCACCAGCAACCTTCTGGTTCGCACGTTGGTGCTCAATCCACTGAGCCACATTATCCAGGGCTGGGGCATACCTTTAAACCAAAGCTGCCCTCCTGGGGTATCACAGTTTTCTCTCACTCTGAGGTCCAGGGCCTTACACTGGACTTTGCACTCCCAAACACACTGGATCTCAGCAAAGCATGCCTATACACAACTGTTAACCATTTCAGAGCATGTCAAGCTAGTTTTCTGTTTTCTGTCTGTAATTTGTGGACTACAGTCACTGCTAGCCCTACTTACAGGGCTTGGGTCACACTTCAGTATCTGTACAGTGTTTCCCACTGGGAATTCCTCTGGTTCCCAATAATGCACCTGAGACGGTGGTGGTGAAGATGGTCTGATGGACATGTGCCCACTGACGGAGATGGCATGTAATAGGTTACGTGCCAGGTTCAATGCAGGAACATACTTCACTTAGTCCTCATGATGCTTTCTAAGTGGCAGACACTACTCTCTGTTGCAAACAATGAACCTGATTTGGGGAGGTGAAGAAACTCATCCAGAGCAAGAAACAATAAGCCACAGCTCCCAAATGAACCTCGATCTGCTGGATGCTCCAACACGGCTGCTGTTATAGAGCTCAGGGTTTCTGCCTTGGTGTGCACTCCTGCACACTTGGGAAATCATTTAGTTTGTCCTATGAGAGTGCTTTCACCATATATTTATAAAATACAGTCATCAACCACTTAACAACAAGGGTGCGTTCTAAGAAATACATCATTAGTTGATGTTTTCACTGTGTGAACACCAGAGTGCACCTACACAAACCTAGATGGTACAGCCCACTACATGCCTAGGATATATGGTATAGGCCACTGCTCTTAGGTTACAAGCCTGTACAGCATGTTACTGCACAAAACAACATGAGATAAAATCAAGCAAAAGAAAAATGACGCAATCAAGAGCGCAGTAAACACAAGGTGTATGAGGCCGCTGCCAGCATACCACACATACTTTTTACAGCAGACCTGTTTTTTTAATAATTAGAAGGAGTACACTGTGAAACAATAATAAAAAGTACAGTATAGTAAATACATAAACCAGCACCCTGACTAGCGTGGTTCAGTGGGCTGGGTGTTGTCCTGCAAACTGAAAGGTTGCCAATTTGATTCCTGATCAGGGCCCGGCCAGGGCACATGCCTGGGTTTTGGGCCAGGTCCCTGGGTGGGGGCATTCAAAAGGCAACTGATTGATGTTTCTCTTGCACAATGATGTTTCTCTTCCTCTCCTCCCTCCTTCTAAAAATAAATAAAATCTTTAGTGACAGTCATTGACCGTATTTTTTGGACCATAAGACTCACCTAGGTTTTAGAGGAGGAAAATAGAAAAAAAATTTTGAAGCAAAATGTGGTAAAATATTTAATAACATAAATAACATACTATTTCACCAATGTAAATGTAAACAGCCAGGTAAGCTACATTCGGGATGCACCCCCACTTTCTTCCCGAATTGGGGGGGTGCGTCTTATAGTCCGAAAATACAGTATTATCATTATCAAGTCTTAGGCACTACACATAGTTGTACGTGCTGTACTTTTATACCACCAGCAGTGCAGCCGGCTTGTTTACACCAGCACTGCCACGTGAACAATGTACTGTGCTACAACGTTAACAGGGCTACGACACCACTAGGTGACAGGAATTTTTCAGCTCTATTATAATCTTATGGGACAGCCATGATATATCTGGCCCACTATTGACGGAACCGAAATGTCATTATGTGGTACATGGCTGCAGCCTCTTTTAACAAGTTTAAACTGGTGTTAATCTCCTCCGTTCAGAGAGAACCAACTGTGGACTCAAGAATTAGAAATCAATAAGCTTCCCTACATGCAAAGAGCAGAAAACCAAAGGTCCTGATTTCTTATTGGCCCTACCCTCTCATCATCAGAGAAGCTCTCAGCAGGGCACGTGCTAAGGAGAGTCCCAAGAACAACACAGGCAATCAGCTCCAGAAGAGTATGTTCCAGCCATTCCGGACTCTCTCCATAAGGTGGAGCTCTGAGATGCTTGGCCACACAGCCCCTTCTCTAGGTCTGTGGAGACACTGTAGTTCACACTCATCTAACACCAAAAGAAACCTACTGATTGGCTGACTGTCAGCCTTGCAGTACCCAGCATGAACCATGTACCATAATCACTGAATTCTGAAAGTACAAGATACTCCTCACGGGCCAGGCTTCAGAAACATAATCCCAATCTTTCGTAAAAGTGTAAAACTGCTTTTGTTATCTGAGCAATGCTAATAATACAAATCCCATTCCAGCTCTGTTCAAGATTCCTAAGTGTATTCAATTAAACAGAAAAATCTCTTGGCAGGCATGTCTTATCCATTCCCATCTGCAATGACAAATCTAAAACTAAAATGAGTCCTTCATGGCAGCTCCCTAGAGTGTAGGTCACAGGTGTGCCTGGAGGCTGAAAGGCCTGGTTAGGATCCCTACCTCCTCCTCCCAGGTCCCCATTGTGATCATTAGCTGCTGGGTGTGACGTGGCACTTTGCCATACTTCCCTCAGCACCCAACTCTGGCAGTCTCCACAGGGCACTGATCCCTGGAGAAGAATCATTATCTTGAGTAGAGAAGCAAGAAAAATGAGGCTCATTCTCACCTGAGCCAAGTCTGATGACAGAAGAAACTCACAAATGTCAGGCAAAATTATCCTGTAGTGAGGTGGGGCCAGATTGCGGTCCCAGGTCTGCGACTTAATTACTTGGAGGAAGGTCTCCAAGTCCCTGGCTCCCTTTAAGTTTTACCATCTGTTTTCTGGTCTGCAAAATAAAAGAGGGGAGGCCTGGAGTAGATCTCTATTCTGTGGGCTGTGTTATCAAATTAATGTTTTAATCAAAAAGGAAAAACAAGTAACTATCAATGCACTGCATATAATAGCGTGAGTTGTTTTGTGATTCTTTTATTTCAGTTACGTTCAATCTTTCAACATGAATGTAAGTATGACTTCACTAGAACATATTTCTCACATTTGGGATTGCAGACCAAGAAGTAGGGCTTTTGTTCTTGGGGTCCTCGATCCTATCCCTGTAGGAAAATGATCCACTTCCCTAGTAGCCTCAAAAGAAAAGCATCCAAAGCACCTGCTCTAGTTCACCCCCTATTCTCTCCCTCTCTGTTCCACAGCGATCTGAGCAGCAGGATCTCTTAATGCTTTTCAAACATCTGAGTTCTAAAGCTCAGTTTCCCAAGAATCCTGGAGTAGTAATGGGTACTACGAAGTCCATGAAATGAATGGACACTGTACTTAGGAAGATAGGGAATACTATAAAACACTGGCTTCAGATTCAGTACCTATTTTAGCTTCCTATATTGCCTCACATATTTGTCCATGAAACTAGGAACAGTTAAGGAACACAGAGCAGGATTCACCCTGGGCTAGGACACAGCTTTTCCCGACAGCCCACAGCCGTGAATCTATCATATTGGTTTAACAATCTGCTGGAAACAATACCCAATATTTTTAACTTTTAAAATACTACAAACAAAACAGCCATGACTCATGAGAGCTCCTGGGCTCTTAGCTCACACATCTAGAATTTAGTTAATGAGGCTACAAATGGGATCTGCTGGGGCTGCTTACTCTGCCTGAAGACAAGCCCCAAGTTCAGGCAGTCACAGGGGATGGTGTGAGGCACACTAGCCTGATGGAGAAACAGCCCTTTTCACCCACACCTCCGTCACCTGTGCTCTCCCTGAGCCCCTGGGCCACTGCCTGGCATCTGCACACATCCACACATACCACACAACTCCACCACAAGGGTCAGTCACTGAAGCTCTCAAACACTGCTGGGGGAAATACAAAAAGATACAACCACTTTGGAAAACAGCTTGGCAGTTTCTCATCAAGTTAAGTATATACTTATTATATGACCCGGCAATCTTTCTCATAGGTATTTACCCAAGAGAAATAAAAACAATTGTCTATACAAAGACTTGTACACAACTGTTCATAGCAGCGCTATTCACAATAGCCAAAAGGAAAAACCCAAATGTTCATCAATTAGGTGAATAAACAAATTGCAGTGTATCTGTACAATGGAACAGAACATTCATGAAAAATAATGTATTGATACATGTAAACAAAGATTCGACACAAAAGCATTATGTTAAGTGGAAAAAGTTACAAAAGATACATTGCATAATTCCATGTATATGAAATTCTGTAAAAAGCACAACCACAGTAGCAGATAAGCAGTTGCCAGGGGACAGAACAGGATGGGCTGCAGAGGGACCCAGGCACAATGAATACATTCTATGCTGTCACTGGGACAGTGGTCACATGAGTGCATAGTTTGTCAAAACTCATCAAATTATACCCTTAAAATCAATGAATCTTATTGTATGGAAATTATACTCCAATAAAGGGATTACATTTTATTTACACATTTTTTAATTTATAAAACCTTCAAAATTACACATTATTTTATTTTTTATTTTTATTTATTTATTTTTAGAGAGGGGAAGGGAGGGAGAAGGGGGGGGACATCAATGTGCAAGAGAAACATCAATCGGCTGCCCCTCACACACCCTCAACGGGGACCTGGCCTGCAAGCCAGGCTTGTACCCTGACCAGGAATTAAACTGGAGACCTTTGGTTCGCAGGCCAGCACTCAATCCACTGAGCCACACCAGTCAGGGCAAATTTAAACAGTCACTTTCTTACCTAATTATTTCTTTTCTTTTTTTAAAACCCTTCTTAAAATTCCCACTTAAAGATATACTTTTATTTATTTTACTTATGATTTTATTTATTTATTTTTAGAGAGGGGGGAGGGAGAAAGAGAGGGAGAGAAACATCAGTGTACGAGACACAGATCGTTTGCCTCTCTCATGCCCTTAACCAGGGACTCTGCCTGCAACTCAGGCATGTTCCCTGACTGGGAATTGAACCAGCAACCTTTGGGTTCACAGGCCAGCACCCAACCCACTAAGCCATACCAGCCACAGCTGTTTATTGATTTTAGAAAGGGGTGGGGGAAAAGAGAGAGAGAGAGAGAGAGAGAGAGACAGAGACAGAGAGAGAGAGACAGAGAGACAGAGAGACAGAGAGCCAGAGACACAGAGAGAAACATCGATCAGTCCTGGCTGGTGTAGCTCAGTGGCTTGAGCAAGGGCTGCAAACCAAAGGGCTGCTGGTTCGATTCCCATCAGGGCACATTCCTGGTTTGCAGGCCAGGTCCCCAACCACACATAGGTTCCCTCCCCCTCTCTCTAAAAGTAAATAAATAAAATCTTAAAAAAAAGAAACATCGATCAGTTGCCTCTCATCTGTGCCCTGACCAGGAATCAAACCCACAACCTAGGCATGTGCCCTGACCAGGATTTGAACCCATAATCTTATAGTGAATGGGACAATGCTCCAACCAACTGAGCCAACTGGCCAGGGCCTTACCTAATTATTTTCATAACTGTAACTTCTTTTGTTTAAAATGAAATTTAAAATTATAAAATTATTAATAAAAAATCATAAAATTATAAATTATATTTACATAACATTATATAACTCCAGGTAAGACAAACCCTGGATCTGCCTGCACTGAGCGCTAAGGTCATCACTCCCTTCTCTTCAGTTTTTTATATGTTCCCAATGTTTTGAAATAATCTCAAACTCAAAGCATATGTTCTCTTGTAATTAGGAGGACATTGGGGGGAAATAAAATAATTTACTGAAACTAAAATGGGAAAACCCAGATCTGCTTAGCTCTCTGAGATTTTAAACTCTTCCACAAAAATCACTGATCTTACCTGTGACGCGTGCTCAGAGAGCTCCACTCCTTGATGGCGACTCTGGGACACGGACCATGTGTAAACAAGTGAGGACAACAACCCCAACACACCCTGTCCCTAAGGTGTATACAGGGCGCCAGGAAGTCAGAGGAAGGCGTGACCAATTCCTCAGCCTTCGATGATAATAGGACAGAACCATGCCAAAGAGGAGAGCTGCCTTTACGGAGAGAACCTGACTCTCACAACAGCCTTCTGGAACAGATACTACGATTACCTCCCTTACAGAAGGGCCACCACATCACATGGGCCTCATCACAAAAAACGCACGTACCTGAGATGAAGGAGTCCTTGCCCTCGAAGGAACTGCCGTGCGGCTGGCTGGCCAACCACCATGCCACAGCAGGTGTTGGCTCTGCCACAGCAGCAGGGCCAGTAAGACAAGACACAAAAGCCCTGCATCTACTCACACAAATGCCTGCAGTCTTCAGGTCTGAAAGTAGAACTGTTTCATAAAAATCCTAATAATGCAGTTCCTTCCTCCAATGCTGAGAGACAAAGAAAACAGCAAATTCTGTTCTAAAAATCTGAACAAGCTTTTTCCTTATGGGAAATAGCAGTCTCTCGGATTGTCTCTCCTCTCTAGAACCACCAGTGTGACCACACTGCCCCGTCTCTGCCTCATCAGACCGGATTTCTGGAATGACAGCCTAGAGGACCCCAAGATGGAGGGGTGCAGGGAGAATACGCTTTCAGCTACCTAGAAATATGTTCATCGGAGTTACAGTGCTAGAATTACAGTTTTAGCAATTTAAAAGCTTTTTCTAGCTAAAACTGTAGCACCACTCCCTTAAGGAAATCTTAATTAGTAATTCTAAGGTTTCACATGTTCTCTTTATCAGAATATCAAATTTTTTAAAAATAAAAAGCTACATGTATTACACACGCACAAGAATCTTCAGTCCACCTTAAAAAAGGGTAAATCTCCATCTTCAGTCTTTCTCTTTGGTGTAACCTACGAATCCCAAAACTGGCAAGAAACCTACACAACAGGAACACACACAGAAGTGACCCTCTCAGACTAGGGCTGAAATCTGAGGTCTCAATCTATGCGGTTCATTCCTACCTTGAGTCACAGTTCTCTCATGCGTCAGTAAGTAAAACCCCTGGAGCTTCAGGCAAGATTATATGCTCCTTGCCTGTGGTCAATATTTACCAACGCTCACCTCTCAGTCAGTTCCCAAACCAGATGACACATGAACTCATCCACAGCAAAAAAGGATGACAAAAATGAATCAGTCCTCGTGGGCAGCCACAGAAGCCAGGCAGCCCTGACCTGCCCAGGCTAGCCCCTGAGTGTGGCACCTGCCGGTGGAGGGATAAAGGTGTACCCTGCACCTGCCAGATCCTGTACCCGGGGGACACAATTTCCTCTGGGACCTCACAATACCTCACTCAGGTAAATGCCCCTCTAGAAGGTCTACAAAATATTCCAGGCTCACGGCCCCAGTCTGGCAGCTCTTATCACCCAACCACTCTGAGCACAGTCGGTGCCCGTCCACGCCCAGCCAGAAGAACCAGATCGGAAGGGAAAACTCCTCACACCGCACAGGCCACAGCGCTATGTCTACCACAGGGACCATTTGCCAATTTCCTTTATGAGTTCTGAGATTCCTTTCCAAAATGAAGTACAGCAAAATACCGAAAACTTCTTTGGGGAAATCAAGTTCAATTGTACCCACAGTTCTGAAGCAAATCACCTGGCTTCTGCTAAGGACAGTGACCTCAGTCTATCAAGAGCACATCTGAGGACTGGAGGGAAGACCAAAGGGGCTCTTCCACGTTTGACATCTACCATGCTATTCCCTTTCTTTGGCTCCATACGAGGAGCTTAAGGTATTTTCAAAGTAAAAACACTTTTTGAGAGTGAGGTAAGTCATTCCTGGGAGAGGGGAGCCTGCTCCTTTCTATCCCAGCCCTCACCTGCCCCAGACCTGGCTACGCATCAGCTCTGGGGGGCCCAGAGTCGCTCTCAGCTGCCAGCTGGCATCCCTGCAAGGTCCACCCTTCCAAGTGCCCCAGGACCCTGCATCCCGGCCTCATAGTCCTCCCCTGACTCCCAATGTAGGTAAAGCATCCGAATCAACGCATCGTGTCCTCAAGCCCTGGAGAGGTGGTGGTGTGTCTGTCCCTTAAGGTCCTGGGTAAGTTCTACAAAGGGAAAGGGCAGCTCAAAGACCTGAGGAAGAGACTCTGTGTTCTCAGACTCAGATAAGGACAGAGAGCAAGAAAAACCCAAACCCTCAGTAGAGGGTAAGCAACCAACTCAGCGGCCTCCCCTCCAGAGGTACTCACCTGGGAAAACACGGAAGAATATCTTCCACTGCCTTTGTGAAAACCTCTATTCATAATAGCAGAACTGAAATATTCAATAGCCCCGGCCCCTGTGGCTCAGTTGGTTGGACATGCTCTCTCAAACTGAAAAGGTCACCGGTTCGATTCCTAGTCAAGGCCCAGGCCTGGGTTGTGGGATTGGTCCCAGTCGGGGGTGTATGACAACCAATGGATGTTCCTCTCTCACATCGATGTTTCTCTCCCTCTCTGTCTTCCTCCCTTCCCCTATTTCTAAAAATAGATAAAATTAAGTTTTAAAAAAAGGTCATCATGTAAGAATACTCATCTACTTATTTTCTACTATGCAAAAATACATTCAATTTGTTTAAGGTGATTACCTCACCCGGTAAAACACTTAAAGGACATATTCTTCCCAAGTGCATCCTCTTTATGAGCCAAACAATGGAAAATTTTCACCTCAGCAAGCTGGCCTCAGGGAGGCTCAGGCGCAAGGTGGTTGCCTAGATACCGATGACAACTGCGGTGCACACAGAAGCTCTGGTACCTTCTGCAAAGGAAACCAGTACGGTTCGCCAGTCAGCACTGCTCCTCACATATCCCGCTGCTCTGACAGACACAGGGCTGGTACAGGTGTACACTGCACTCGTCTGCTACTGGCTTTTCTTTCTTTCTTTTTTTTTTTAACTTTTAAAAAGATTTTATTTATCTTTAGAGAGAGGGGAAGAGAAGGAGAAAGAGAGGGAGAGAAACAACAGTGTGTTGTTGCCTCTCGTTCGCCCCCAACTGGGGACCTGGCCCACAACCCAGGCATGTGCCCTGACTGGGAATCGAACCAGCGACCCTTTGGTTCGCAGGCTGGGACTCCATCCACCGAGGCTTGTCTGTCACTTTCGATGCCTTAAAGCACAAGTCAATTACAGCTGCTAAACTGATTTTTACAATTATATCAACTCTAGGCCTAGTTCTCATCCACTTGATTCTAACAATTCCTATGAATTCCACTCTAAAATCACAAGGCAGGTAAACCAACTGGAGTCACAGTTAACAGCTCAAATGATTTTCTTCTCCGAAGAAAAAGTTACTAAGCGATCAACAGGCCTATTATGTCAAATATGATACCCAGTTTCTAATTCTGATCGTGGCTACAGTTAAAACAATGCCACCCTGAAACTTTCTTTAAATACTTAACACCAGGTTACAGGATGCAATTATACAAATTCCCCAGCAACAACCTATGTAAATAAGCATCTTAGTTCACTTAAAATGTTACCCTGCTAAAAATGTGCGTACAGCAAATACTTTAAATAGTAGAATTCATCAAAATTACAGTAATCATGGTGCTGTAAAAAACCTATCATAAAACCGGTTCTTGGCAACATTTTTGTTACCACTTTTCAAAAGTTTTGGTACTTTCTCTTAAAACTATTCTTAAGACGATTTTATTTTATTCTTGTTCTAGATACGTCTTCTACCAAAATGTGCTATTTCAAGGAGGGACGAGTTCTATTTCCCCTGGCATTTAAGAGCACTAGGTGTTACTGGCTTCTGTATTTTATTTTCACAACACGAGTGCTCCTGTATCTGCCAGTGCGCTTTCTTCAGGAGACCGAGCCGTCACATGAAACGAATCATGAGCATGCAGAAAACAAACATTGTGCAATCCGGTGCGACGGAAACGAAAGCTCCCTCTGACCCGTTTTCGGCCTGTTTTGGGTAACCAGGTTAGGTGTGCCGATCGCCCACCAGACACCAGCTGACAGGCCCGACGCCGCTCCACACTCAAAATGGCTGCGCACCCGCCGGCCCCAGGTGACAGTACCTGAGGCGCCGGTGGATGCCCCCACCCCGACACTCCAGGAAACCCCCCCTCCATGACCCGGGGGATCGTGGGCGCCCGTGTCCTGGGGAGCCCCTCAATGACCCGGGAGATCCTGCTCCCCCAAAGACCCGAGGAGACTTCCTCAATGACCTAGGCAGATCCTGAACCCCGAGAATAACCGGGAGACACCCCCCTCCCACGACCAGGAAAGATACTGCCCCTCAAAACCAGGGTAGATCTTCTCTCCCCATAAGGTGAAGAAATAGTCTCGCAAATGACCCGCGGAAATACGGCCCCACAAAGATCCTGGGATCTCCCAGCCGCCACCCCCCCACCATAATAACAAGAGCCCCTCCCCACTGACCAGAGACCTCGCTCCACAACAGCCGAGAGAAACCCTCCCTGAAAGCTCCCGGGGCGACGAAACCAGAGGCACGGAAAAGCGGGCGTTACCTGCGGCCACAGCCCTGGCCGGCGGTGCTTCCGTCCTATTGTTTCTCTCCCATCAAGATGGCGGCGGCCTCGTCGAACCCCGCCCCCCGCACCTCGCTCGCGACGACTTTCGCTATTGGCTCGCACTGGGAGCCCAGCTGGCGGATTGGGTAATCCCAAAAGCGCTGTTGCTAAGGTGCCAGGATTCTCTGCGGCAATTTCCGGGAGGGGCGGGGCACAGGGCGGAGCTTTGTCCACCTTCACCCGGAGGGTGGCCAAAGAGGTCAGGGACGGTGGCCAAAAAGGTCAGGGAGGGTGGACAGATGGGCTTTGGGCAGAGGGGCGCATGCGGGATACCTGCGGGATGGATGGATCAACCAACCGTACCATTTTCCCGCGTCTAAAGGGTTTCCCAGGATGTGGGACTTTTAGTGCTAATAATGAGACAGCACCAGGAAGTTGGTAGATGGGTGAACTGGATGTGGATGGACGGAAAGATGGACAAAAGGGTGGCTGTAGACGGTGGATAAGGGAGTATATGTATATATGTGATGGACAGATGATTGGATGTAGATGGGTGGATGTGATGGACAGATGATTGGATGTAGATGGGTGGACAAATGACTAAATCTAGAGGGATGGACAAAGGAATGGCTGTAGAGTTTTCTGTGACTGGTGGATGACTCAGTGTCCAACCCAGGTCCCACCAAGCTCCGCATTGGCAGGTTCGTTTGTGCTGGGTCCTGTTTTGGCCAGTAGGGCTCCCACCTGAGTGAATAAGGGAGGAAGTCCGTGCTACTGTGAATGAGCAGAGCCTCCTGGAACCTGACCACTGCTCTTTCTCTGAAGGAGGCCATTGTTAATTGCAGCCCTGTGTGGTGAGGGTTTTCAGAGGTGTGGATTCAAACATATATTAATTCATTCAACAAATATTTATTGAGCATGCATGCTCTGTGCTAGAAATACAGCAGTGAAGAAAGAGTTAAAAAAAAAAAAAAGCCACCCCTATGGGGGCAGAGAGGAAAGACAGACACTTCCTGTGACTAGCTGATCTCTCCTCTCTTGGAAGCACCTTCCCTGAGTGGCTTCCAGGGCCCCATGCCCTCCTGGTTTTCCTCTGATCTCACTGCTTCTCCTCTTCACCTCTTCTCTGTCTACACTATATCCTTCATAATCTCATCCAGGTTCATGGCTTCAAATTCTGCTACAGGGCCCTGGCTGGTGTAGCTCAGTGGATTGAGCGCGGGCTGGGAACCAAGCGGTCCCGGTTCGATTCCCAGTCAGGGCACATGCCTGGGTTGCGGGCCAGGTCCCCGTGAGGGCCATGTGAGAGGCAACCATACATTGCTATTTCTCTCCCTCTCTTTCTCCCTCCTTCCCCTCTCTCTAAAAATAAATAAAAAATTAAAAAAAATCTGCTACAGGTTGGTCACTCCCAAAGTGTACGTCCAGTTCAGACCCTTTCCTGAATGCTAGATTCAATGTCTAGCTGTCGACGAGGCATCTGCACTTGACTTCCCCTCAGCATCTCAAACTCAATCTGTGCCATCCTAGCTCAGGTTCATTCCCCAAGCCCACTCCACCCCATTTCCCCCAGTTCAAGTGATAGCAGCTCAATCCTGCCTACTGCTTAGGCTAAGTGCCCTAGAATACCTTCTGACTACTTTCTTTCCCATTTACCAGATAGTCCTGTTGCTTCCTTTGCATCATCTCCCCAGAACGAGAACGAGAGCAGGCTCCTGGCTTCCATCCAGTCCAAGCCACCACCACATCTCTCAGGGAAATGTCACAGCCACCTCCCAGTCTCTTTGCTGCTGCCTTTGTCACCTTCAGTCTGTTCTCCACATATCAGCCTGTAAATGCCTAAGTCAGAACCTCTCCTTCCCGGCTCAGAACCCTGCAGTAGCATCTCCCCAAAGAAAAGCCAGAGCTGGCAGGGCCCCAGGGTTCCTCATTACCTCCCTGACGGCATCTCCTCTGTGTGCCTCCAGCCCCACTGCCCAGCCTCCCAAAGTTTGTCACATATTACACCCCATGCACTCTCCTGGCTCAGGGACTGGGCTCCAGTTGTTCCCTGTAGGCAGAATGCACGTTCGATGGATCTCCACAGGCCTGCACCCCTATGCCTGCAGAGCCCCTCATTTCAGACTGCAACCTGCACCTTTCAGCACCCCCGCATTGGGGATCACCGTTAGCCCCTTATCCTGCTCTGCTTTTTTCCGTAGCCATCACCACTTGTTTGTAACGGTATTTAATATCCTTATACAGCATTGCCTGGCTTCCTCCACTAGAATATGAGCTCTGTGAGGTGGAAATCCCTTTGTATTATTCATGAACGTATCCTGAGCACCTCAACACCAAGTAAGCTCCTGTTGACTGACTGAATAAAACTAAAGCCATGTGGTGTTCACTGACAACTATTATGGGAAAAAAATTAAAATGGGGCAGCGGGAGGTTGGGGCGCGGCGAGGGTGCCCCAGATCTAGGCTAGCCCCGGGTCAGGCCCAAAACACCCTCCACAACCAGTGGGAATGCCAGGAGACCCAGCTGAGCTGGTGCTGCTGTTCCCCGTGTGTGGGTTCAGGGCCGGCAGCAGGTGCTGTAAGCGCAGAGCAAGAGCCCAAAAGGCACCAGTCATTCAGACCGCACAGACAGGCACTGCCTCACTTCCTCTGCCCAGGCAATCTCCCATTCCAGTGCTCCTCTGTGTGGGTGGGGGCCGGAAGGGCCGGGGGTCTCCCTGGGGCAGCCCTAGCGTGAATTCACTTTTCCATCTGTGCCGTAAGCGCTCTCCAAGGGCTGGCCTGGCCCAGACACCTGGTACAAGGCCAGAACGGACACGACACGTGAGCTAAATGGTCAGGGATGTTTATTGCTATGTCATGTGCTGTGGTGAAGCAATGAGTCCACCCAAAAGGGCATAGTTGGAGACATTCTGGTTACTTTCATACTCTTTGGGTTAGTATGCTGTGGGACAAATGATCTAAATCTAGTGGCTTACAACAGTAACATTTATTTTGCGCACAACTCTGTCCTTGGGCAGGGCTCAAGGAGACCACTCTTCTCTGCTGCATCCATCTGAACAGCTTGAAAGCAGGGGCCAGAGTCATCTGAAGTCTCCTCACTTAAGTCAGGCAACTGTATGCTAGCTGTCAGCTGAGACTTTAGCTGGGGCCGAACACCCACATGTGGCCACTTCATGTGTCCTTACAACGTGATGGTAAGCTTCCAAGGATGATTGTCCCAAGAGAGAGAGGAAGCCGAGTGGAAGCTGTGTTATCTTTCTCAGCTAGACTCAGCAGTCAGTGTTATTTCTGCCTCATTCTATTCATTAGGAGCAAAGTCACTAAGTCCAGGCTATATCTAAGGAAAGGGAAATTAGATCCTTCTTTTTGAGGGAGAAGTATCAGGTCTTATGTCACCGTCAAAAAGAAGGAATTGGGATAATAGCACCTAATTTGGAGGGCCTGCCACAAAGCTAGGATGAGTGAGAAAAATCAGATGCTGAAAAGTGTGTATAAAATGATCTAAGTGTAGACAGCAAAGACAAACCACCGTGTAAT
>PVJI01004692.1:0-105155 GCA_004026765.1 Micronycteris hirsuta | reverse complement strand
AGAAAGACCAAAAAAATACAATGACTAACACGTGATCAGTTTATTTATTTTTTTCTATCACATAACTGTCCAAGTATAATCACTCCAGGAGTAAAATGTCAGCCTTTTAGTTGTTCTACTTTCTCCAAAAAAGTGGTCCTGGTCTTCCAAGGTCCAAGAAAGTTTACTACCATGTCTGCTAGGTCCCATCCCAACTACTAAGTTGGGGAAAAAGAGAAAGGAGAAAGCATATTCTTACTTTTAAGGGCATAATCTCACAATGCACACATCACTCAATCACACAGACATACCTAGCTTCAAGGAAAGCTGCAAAATCTTTGTGGTTTTTTTTTCATGAAAATGTTAATTTTTTAAACATTTTATTGTTGTTCGAGCAGTTTTCTGCCTTTTCCTCCCACCCCAGCCCTCCCCACCTCCCTCCCCTGTTTCCACCCCCCCCCCACCCCCCACATCCCCTCCTCCTTGTTATTGTCCATGTGTCCTTTATAACTGTTCCTGCAAACCCTTCACCTTTCCCCCCTATAATCCCCTCTCCTCTCCCCTCTGGTCACTGTGAGCCTGTTCTCAATTAATTTCAGTGTCTTTGTTTATATTTTGCTTGTTTGTTCATTTTGTTGATTAGGTTCCTGTTAAAGGTGAGATCATATGGTGTTTGTCTTTCACTGCCTGGCTTATTTCACTTAGCATAATGCTCTCCAGTTCCATCCATGTTGTCGCAAAGGGTAGGAGCTCCTTCTTTCTTTCTGCTGCATAGAATTCCATTGTGTAAATGTACCATAGTTTTTTGGCCCGTTCATTTACTGATGGGCACTTAGGTTGCTTCCAGCACTTGGCTATTGTAAATTGTGCTGCTATGAACACTGGGGTGTATAGGTTCTTTTGGATTGGTGTTTCAGGGTTCTTAGGATATAATCCTAGCAGTGGAATTGCTGGGTCAAAAGGCAGTTCCATTTTTAGTTTTTTGAGGAAATTCCACACTGTGGAAAGCTGCAAAATCTAATCTTTATTTTCAGTGGCATATACCTAGATAAAAGTCAGGGGTTCTAGTAAATAAAGAAGGGGACAATGGATACTGGACAACTAGCAGCATCAACTACAGTGAACACTCTTCATCCAGATGTACACATGGATTATTCCCTCCTTCCGAGTCTCTGCTCAGAGACCTTATTGAGTTCTTTGACCACCCAATAGAAAATAGCAACACTCTCCCTGCCTTCCTTATCCTTCTTACCCTGCATTATATTTCTCCATAGCACTATTACCATCTCATATATTTAATTGCTTGTTGCCCATTTGCCCTGACTAGAAACATAAGCTCCATGGTGGCAGATTCTGGTGGCTCTCTGTTCTCTCCCCATCCCTTGTGCTACGCACCATGAATAGGTATTCAGAGAATATTTGTGGGACAAATGCTTAAATGTATAGCAATCTTTCTTAGTGAGAAAGAGGACAGATTCGAGTCCAACTGCCTGGATTGAACACCTGACTTCACCACTTTCTAGTTGTGGGGTATTTTACCTGTTCCTTTTTTTTTTTTTTTTTTTGTAAAATGAAGATTATATTAGTATCTACCTTGCAGGGTTGTTGTGAGGACTAAGAGTTAATGCATATAAAATGCTCAGGATAGAGCCTGGTGGATAATAAGCACTTGAGGTAATTGATATGTGTTAGCTATGTTTTTGTTGTTGTTCACGGCACTCTACAAAAGTGCTGTTGAGATAATGGTGAACAAGCTGTACCAGGGTTCAGTGACGGCATAAATAAGGGCAAGGGCCTGTTCTTCATGGAAAGGACAAAGAAGAGTCACAGAGTTACAGTGGACTTTAAAGTTTAAGGCCTTAAAACAAGTTTTCCAGATGGATAAGGACAGAAGGAAATTCTTTTCAGTAACCTCTACTGCGTCCTCAACAGTGCCTGAAAAATCTGTTTCTTTTTTGTCGGTTTATTCTTCCATTCCGTGCAAAGATTATTTCAAACCTCCTGCACTCTCCCATCTTCCATTTTCTTCTACTTTACTTTCTGATAACTTCACCTATTAAAAAAATAGATGCTCTATCAATGAGAGTTCTCCAGAGAAACAAAACCAATAGGATACAGGTATATATGTATAAAGAAATTTTTTTAAGGAATTTTCTTGCACAATTGTTTGGGGCTGGCAAGTCCAAAATCTGTAGGGTAGATCAGCATGCTAGAAACTCAGGCAGAAGTTAACACCTCAGTCTTGAGGCAGAATTTCTTCTCAGGGAAATCTGTTTTTGCTTGTAAGGCCTTCAACTGATTGGATGAAGCCCACCCACATTATTAAGGATAATTTCTTTTATTAAAGTCAACTGATTGTAGATGTTAACCACGTCTATAAAATACCTTCACAGCAATACCTAGTGTTTTAGATTTTGTGTTTAGTGTTTGATTAGTGTTTGGGTGTTGTCATTAGTGTTTGATTAAATAATGAGGTACCATATGCCCTGGCTGGTGTAGCTCGGCGGACTGAGCGCAGGCTGTGAACCAAAGGGTCACTGGTTCAATTCCCAGTCAGGGCACATGCCTGGGTTGCAGGCCAGGTCCCCAGTGGGGCCACGTGAGAGGCAATCACACATTGATGTTTCTCTCCCTCTCTTTCTCCCTCCCTTCCCTTCTGTCTAAAAATAAATAAAATCTTCTAAAAAAAAATAATGGGGTACTGTAACCTAGACAAGTTGACACACAAAACTATCACACATACTATTTTAAAGGAACTCTCTCAATCTCCCAAAACCGAATCAAAAACTATTTAGATCTACTTTCATCCATTCCTCCCTCCTTCCTGTTACCATAAGAGGTGTTCCTTCTCTCTCTAAAGCCAAGCTGTAGACCTTTGCTCTGGAACTATTCTCTTGCGTCTTCATTTATCCAAGAACTATTTATTGAGCATCAACTGTGATGGACACAATTTTTAGGTGGTTACATCAGTGTACAAAATGATAACATTGACAAAAACTGATTTATGGAGCTTACATTCCAGTGGAGGACAAAAATAATAAACGGACTGAGTAAATGATATAGGTGATAGTAATATGACAGAAAAACAGCAGAGGCTAAGTACAGATTCACTTCTGTCTCTTTTAATAAAAAGTCCTCTTTTTGTTATGTGAATAGTAGATTGAGCTGGGAGGAGACTGAGAGATGTTCATTCAACAAATAAGTATCGAGCACATATCATGTGCCAGGCACTGTGGTAAGAATGCAATGGTGAACAATACAGACATGGACTCTGACCTCATGACCAACTGTTAGAAGTGCTACATGCCAAAGACATGAGGAATTATGGGAGCTGGATTCCGGAGAGTTGTTTGAGGACAGTATTTGAACTAAGCACTCAAGAATGAGTAGGTCAGTAGGTAGAGGGAAAGCATTGCAAGCCAAGAAACAGTAGGTACAAAGGCCTTGAGATGGAAGTATAGGACAGGTTAGAGGAATTGAAAAGGCAGTGTGATTAGAGCAGAGAGAGGGAGAGAGCAAGGGGTGGTTCAGCTCAATTCAACAAACAGTACTGACTGACAGTCCAGTGTTTGAGTTATTAGTAAGATAAAGCTGAGTTAGGCAAGAGCTGGATCATGCAGGGCCTTTTAAGTCATGTGTAGAATGTCAGTTTTTATCCTAAGAATGGGAAACCATTGCAAAGGTTTAAGAATCAGGTTGTGTTTTCTGGCCTATGAATGGAGAACAGATTGGAGAGGTACAAAAGTAAATATGGGAAGAAGCAGCCATTGCAATAGGCCTTGTGGGAGATTGTGAAGATGAAGAGAAGCAGACACAATCAACAGCTATTTAGAAATGTAAACCGATAGGATTTGGCATTTGAGCAAAGGAGTGAGTGGTTTCTAGCTTCTGCAACTGGAGGAGTACTTTCCTCAGGAAGGTGTAGGAGGAAAGTTTATGAGGTAATATGTTGAGTTGAGGACGTTTTTGAGACACCTAAGTGGAGATGTCAATCTCAGAGGAGAGATCTGGGAGTCATCAGTAAACAAATCTCAAAGTGAGGATGAAACAATCCTAGAAAAAATAGACTGAGAAAGAACAAGACCTAGAGAAACTTAGATTTAAAGGCTGGAGGTGAGTGAGCCTGCAAAGGAGGCTAAGAAGCTGTGGTCAAAGAGGTAGTAATAAAATCGTGTGAGCGGAATCGCTGATGCTAATGGAAAATTGTTGATGAGAAACTTAGTCAATACACCAGACGCTACTGAGAAGTAAGTTGAGGACTGGGAAATAACCACTGGGTTTTGAAACATGAAGGCCACTTGGTGAGCGAGTATGACCTCAGAAAGAACCATCTCAAGAGGATAAAGGCTGTAGAAGTCAAAAACAGACTGGGTGGAGGAATGGGATGGAGAGGGCCACAGTATCCAACTGTTTGTAGTATAAAGTGGAAAACTTAGGATGGTAGCTGAAGAGGAAATGAGGTACAGAATGCTTTGTTTTTTCTAACAGGGGAGACTATAGCATGTTTAAACACTGATGAGAATTTAGTAAAGAGATAAAAGGTCGGGGATTCCCAAAAGGAAGGACTAGGATTCAGGTTACAGAAATAGGCATTGGCCTTAAAAATGCTCGCCCTGTTTAGACAGAGGAGAATGATGTGGATTAGGTGGGTGACCAGATGTTGTCAAAGTTCTCAACTGACAGCTTCTACTTTTGTCTATGAAGAAGAAAGTAGCCTGCAGAAAGTGAAAAGAATGATGGTGATGGGGGCAGGGGAGGGTCAATAAGAGGCTGAAGAATATTGGTTTAAAATACTCATTGCAGCAAGCAGGAGACATGACTGGAAAAACCCAGTGGGATTTTGGGGCTCAGACTCCATCTGAAATTGCTAACCATGAATCCATGAATTCATAGTGATATAAATCTGCTTTACAGTTGTTTCCTTGGGCAGCCTTTGGCTGTCCAAATGCAGGCACAGACAAATGTTTCATTTTACTTAAGCATCGAAAAGAGACAAAAGGTATAGAAATGCAGCCTATTCCAAGAGAATCATTAGAATTTAAGCTGGACAGAAATCTAAAGAAAAGGTACAAGCAGCAGCCTGACTGTTGCCAGTGAAATAAAAAAAAATGACAGCAGAGGAATAGTTAAAGTGGAAGGAAATGATCAGTGAATAAGATGCAAATAGTGTTTTGAAGGCGATAGAGCAGTTTGGGGTACAGACAATGGTCGGGATGTAGCTATAGGAGTGGGTACCTAAGAAAGTGGAAATCATTGGAGATTGTGTCAAAGAACAAAGAGACCAAAATACTGAATGAAGTGTGCAAGTAAACATTAAGTATTAGAGTGGATAGGAAGACCAAGGGCTAGGTATTTAGAGGAAAGTAGGAGAGTGGTAGTTACTAAGGACAAATAATGAGAAGACGGTATACTTGAATAGCCTCAAAGGAATTAGACTTTGAAAAGGAGTGGGCAGTTATTTTCTGAAGCCATAATGGCAGGAACACTAACCCTGTCTCCAATATGTCTCTGATAAAGGGATAAAGTTTTGTCAACATTTATTTTCATTGTGCTTGAAACATCATATGCTCTCATTAAGCCAATGGCTGCTGCTTTTATGACAAGACCTGAGGGAGACTTCAGCAGATGGAAGATGGACAGTAAGACTAAGGTTCTAAGTATGAAGAGAAAAGAACCAGGACAGAGATTGGAAATTTAACAAAGGGACTGATGAATCAGACCAGGGGACATCTGCTTTTCCATGCCTGAGGACAGGTTTGGTGCCGATGAGTAAGCAAACAGAAGCTCTCAAAGTTCAAATAAATTCCTAGCCCATCTCAAATAATTACCAACTACGTGATAGGGAAACACGGATAATTCGCAATCATCTGGAAGTTTAATTACATGGAAGTTTACTGCAAAGACACCCAAAAATGTTGACATGGAAAAATCCTTCCACCAGCAGCACAATATCCTGGATTCCCATTTCCCTGTCTCTGGAAATTTGAAAGTTCACAAGCTGTTTTACCTGCATTTATACTTTCCAAGGAAAGAATTATATTGGGTAGACATGAAGCCACTTGGTAAGGAAGTTCCTAGTAAGCAACTTTTACTCTCTAATAAAACTTTCTATTTGGTTTGTTCAAAAAATAGCAGCTGTTTAACAAGGCAAAAAGCTAATTGGAGCCACTTCTCTCAACAGGTAACTGTAAGATATGCTTCTAGTATATTCTGGATTCTTGCTTCATCATCTGTTAAGTGGGGTATAATACCTCTTAGTTGTAGTTGTTATAAAGACTAAAATAAAGCATGACATATACTAACATCAGAACCTATACAAAGTAAGGGCTCAATAGATATTATTTTGAGAGGTAGCCTGGTACAGTAAAAAGAACATGGATTTTAAAGTCAGATCTGTATTTTAATACAGGGTCTGCTATTACAGAACTTCAATCTCCTGATCTGTAGAAGGGAGAAAACTGTGTACTTTGTGGGTGGTTGTAAGAAGTTATTTTTATTATTGTGGGAACCAATGTCTAAGAGCTTCCATTTCCTCTGTAAAAATGAAACAAGGTCACTTGATGGAGTGAGGAGGGGGATTAACGAGAGCAGTGAAGATGTAAGTAACTGTTGTGGTGATCAAGGACAGTGAACAGGCTAGGAACCCAGAAAGGGTTGCTCTTTGGTAATGAGGGCTTGATTGAAGTTGCAAACCTTAAACATTTAGTGGCCTTCATTATACAGCTCTGTTTTTCTCTAGCAGTTTGAATGGAGTGACAAAAAAGATTAAACAGCTGGAATGATATTAAAAAAACACAATGGCAGCAAGAAAATGGAGTGGAGTGGTAGGTCATTCACACTGCTGAATGCACAAGTAAATTCCACAAAGGGCATGGGCAATAAAAACAATGGATAGGCTAGAATTAGAAATCACAGCCCTGGCTGGTGTAGCTCAGTGGATTGAGTGCAGGCCTGTGAACCAAAGGGTCTCCAGTTTGATTCTCAGTCAGGGCACATGCCTGGGTTGCAGGTCAGGTCCCAGTGGGGGCCATGTGAGAGGCAACCACACACAGATGTTTTCTCTCCCTCTCATTCTCCCTTCCTTTCTCTCTTAAACATAAATAAAACCTTTAAAAAAAATCACAAAACAGGTACAGTGGGAACAACATGGGGTAGAGGGTGGAGGAGCTGGAATTAGGAGATTATAAATAAGCAGTGAGATATTAAAGTAACATTAAAGAGGTCCCAAAGACTTCGCTTTATCCCTTCTTTTCCATAACCACCACTATCTACGTCTCCTCTGGGTTTCTTTCTCTCCAGTCTGACCATATTGCAGAACACGGTCCCCCAAGTTTCCCTCTTTCTAACTGCCCCTGAAGACAAGCACAAAGACCTTCTTTGCTTAAAGGCTTTACTGATCATTCAGGAAGATAGAAAATAGTAAAAAAGTAACAACTTGGGGAAATGATTAGTTTCAAGACACTCTAGAATTCTTACAAATTTCATGTTCTGGAGCTATTGACTGTATAAGGAAGTAGTCCCTAAAAACCCTGTGATTTCTGGATTTGTTGTCCTTAGCTATCTCCTTTCCCTAAATATGGCAGATTCCTTCTTTAAGATACAGCACACACACACACTGAGTTATGAATGAATGCATACCTTACTCACAAGTGAGCCATTAAAGTCAGACAGATTTAAGTTAATGGCAGCTACACAGAGCACCCATGTCCTTGTCATCTGGCCAGGAACCACCTCCTGTTGCTATTACCAACCTTAAAACTGTACACACAGACCTTGCTTTAACCAGGTGCGTAGGAATGAATGCTGAGGTTTTCCTTCTACACAAAGAAGGCAATTTCTCTGCTGCCAGGGTTGAAGCCAGCAGATATGCACTGACATAATAAAGTGGGCAAAGCTTCCCTGCCCAGAACATAAACCAAACAGAATAAAATCGGGTTTATTACTCCAGGAAAAGGAGCAACACTACCCAGCTCTCAGGCAACCCCTTACTCTGTATATACAGGCTGCACCCAGCCCCAGGTCCACGGGCTCCTTCAACGTGAGGGTCCATCCAGTGCCTCCCTTCCTGGGGCTGGGGACGGCTAGCTGCCTGATGTTGAGTCTCCAGGCTGTTCAGCAACACCTGGCACAGCTGAGGCAGCCTCGTAGTCTGCGATGCGGCGCTGCACCATGGCAGGCATGAGCTGCACGTAAGCGGCCATGAGGCGGTGGTTGGAATGGATCAGCTTCCCAGCACAGCTGTGCAGACAGGCCTCCTGGAAGGAAGACAGGGTGGAAGGAGACCAAAGGTGTCCCGTCAGATCCGTCTCCTTCCTTCCCATCCCCAGCCCAGGAACGAGGGTCACGGAAAGACCTCGGCCAAAGGAAAGGGAAGTGGGAGAAGGAGGACAGCCATGTACGGTCAACTCTGAGGAGGAAGAGTTTTAACTCTCTGCTCGGTTCCCCACCTCCTCAGCATCCAGAGCTCGGTGGTGCAGACTGGGCACGCAGCGCTGAAAGCAGAGTTCCGTCATCCGATTGTAGACCAACAGGAAGTCCCGCAACTGGGAGAGAAGGGGACCAAGAACTCAGCAATAAGGGAGCAGCCCACACCTCAATTCCAGGCCGCGACGCTTAGACGTTTCCTAGGATCGCGCACCATGGCCCAATGTCCCCAGCCCTCGGATCTCTGGATCTCCGGGGTCCCTCCCCTGCGGACGGGGATGCGAGCCGAATGTAAGTTCCCGAAACCACTTTTAGCAGCTACTCACGTTCCTTAGTTGCTGCTGCTGCTGCTCCATCCGACCACAGGCGCACGCCCGACCTCACTTCCTTTGTAGTTTTTTTTTTTTTTTTTGAGGGGGGGGGTAACGCCCCGGAAGTAATCTCTCACGATTCCTCCCTCCCCCGTCCCTGCTCAGGGATTGAGGGGGTTAGCTCAGGGACCGCCCAGCTCCCAGTTCTAATGTCACTTCCGCCCTTATAATCTGCGACGTGGCCGGCTTCTTCTGCCCGGGAGAGGACGTCACTTCCGCCGATTCCCTGACCTGCTGCTAGGATCGCGACGGGAACTGGAGCCGGAGGTCCCCGCGCGGCCCGGGCCTGGCGCCCTGAGGGGAAGAGCGGCCCAGCCAGAGGTGAGGGAGGCATACTTGGTCGAGGGGAAATTGAATGCATGAACCTGTCCTGAAAGCAAGATATCTCTGAGCCCAGGGGATGATGAGGACACACCTGATGCCCAGGTGTATGGGGTTGGGGGATCTGGGAAACACACCTGGGAAGAGAGAAAACTGATTTTGGAAGAGATCACCTATGTCCTGGGAAAAAGAGACTTTTTCCAGAGGTCGGGAACATACACACTGATTCAACTAAGACCTGGTGGGGAGGGCCGGAGGAAAAGAAGGTGCATGGGATGGAGGAGGGGAAGATCACTTGAAGGAAAGGGAAAGAAACACTACAGGGGTGTGAGAGGCCAAGCTGTGGTAATATACATGAGCCCTGGAAAGGGGTTCATCTCCTGATAGGGAGAAGCACCTGCATGGGGATAAGCTCCAAGAGAATACAGACTTTATCTGTCTTGTTCACTGCTGCATTTCCATGGCTTCAAATAGTGCATGGCACACAGTAGGTACTCAGTAAGTGTCTACTGAATGGTTGAATGTATGAATGATCACCGGAGTCCTGGTGGGGTTGGGGGGGCATGAGAGGACTCCTGAGGCCTGAGTGTGCACGTGTGAAACTATGCACCTTGGGAGGAAGAGATGCATATAGTACCTGAGGAAAGGTGTGGTAGTCAAACTCCAGAACACTCAAGCCCAGGACAACCTCTAAGACCTCAGAAATGGTGGGGTAGACCTTTCTCTTCTAGGGCCTTGGCCAGTTTCCAGAACTGTCTGTGTTGGGCTTTGCAGGGCACTGGGGTGGAGGCATCGACTCCAGTCCCTTCCCTAGCCATGACGGACGGGCTCCTAGGGAAGGCAGCCACAATGGAGATCCCCATCCATGGGAATGGCGAAGCTGGGCAGCTTCCTGAGGATGATGGGCTGGAGCAGGTGCTTCTGTTTGATTCTTCTCCTTCTTGTTTCAATTTAGGAACCCCAACTTATAAACCCTGGGCTTTCACTCTATTCTAATAGCCTTCCCTAACTTACCTGACTCCCTTCAATGTTTTTACAAATCTTCATTCTGATTCTGTGCAGACCTCCCTTGTGTGCTCTCTCTATGATGCTTCAATCCAAGCTTGTTCTCACTCCCAAAATGCTTCAGCTGCCCCTATGTTCCTGAAGCCCCCCTCTTCTCTGGCCTATAGGACCTCCAGCAGGTGATGGTGTCAGGACCCAACCTCAATGAAACCAGCATTGTGTCTGGTGGCTATGGGGGCTCTGGTGATGGACTCATCCCCACAGGTATGAATGATCAGAACAGGAAGCTTGAGTGGAGAGAGGGAGAGGAATGGTTCTGGGGAGCATAGGTTATGTCTAAGAAAGCTTGAATGATCTCTAGAGGCCTTGGAAACCTCTACTAGTATGAACCTTATGGACTCTTCTCACCCCAAGGCCAGTTCCCAGGCTCGTCCAACTGCTTCCATTTGCCATTTCCCCTGAGATGCACCCTTTCTGTGCCACCATCCCCTGAATCAAGTTAAGAACTCTGTTCCACAGAAGTTTCCCCTGCTCTGGAGTTTGATGCTGATTTGGAACTTTATGAGACTTCTCAGAGTTTTACTTTAGACTAAAGTTTTGAGGAATAAACAGACCTGAGTCTCACACTGACTAGGATTCCACATAGGAATGTCAAGCAGGTTCCCTGTTATCAGGACCCACCATCCTTGACCTCTCACCCCACACTCAGTATATTTCCTTCTGTTTCCTCTGCCCCTACACACCAGTAGCTCCCTCCTCCCTCCCCTTTGAATTCCCACCACCACCTCAGAAGGAAGCCATAATATATTGGGATTTGGGTCTCAGGGCACAAGATATGAGTTCCTCCTAGTGAGTAGGAGAATCTAATCATCTCTAGCTTCTGCTCCTTTGGGGAAGTCATTTTCAGGTGCTGGGAGGGAAGTATGGGTGGAACCACATCTGAGAGAGACTGGTGTCAGAGAACTTGGTCCTTTAGGGTCTGGCCGCCACCCATCTCACAGTGCCACTCCAGCTGGCCCCGGAGATGAGGTGGCTCGGGGCATCGCTGGAGAGAAGTTTGACATCGTCAAGAAATGGGGCATCAACACATATAAGGTGGGATTCAAGCACCTGTCCCTTTCCCCAAACTCCCCCTGGGTACCTTTTTTCCTTTTCCCAGATCCTAATATTCCATCTATGGCTGAGACTAGGAGCCTGGGTATGCTGGGGTCCATACCTGTTGTGGGGGTATCTGACTTATTCCCCCCACTTCCCAATCAGTGCACAAAGCAGCTGTTGTCAGAGCGATTTGGCCGAGGCTCCCGGACTGTGGACCTGGAGCTAGAGCTGCAGATTGAGTTGCTGCGTGAAACGAAGCGCAAGTATGAGAGTGTCTTGCAGCTGGGCCGGGCACTGACAGCCCACCTCTACAGCTTGCTGCAGACCCAGCATGCACTAGGTGACGCCTTTGCTGACCTCAGCCAGAAGTCCCCAGAGCTTCAGGTGCCTAGCCAGACCAAACAGGGTTGGGGGACTGGGCCCAGGCCGTCCCAGGCAGTCACCCCTCAGCCTCCCTCCCTCCCTCCTGCAGCCCAGAGGGAGAACCCCTCCAGGGTGGGCCCAGCCCTGCCCCCAGCAGCACTCACCTGTGGAGGCAGCCTAAGGGTTTGTACAGAGGTCCAGAAGTTGGAGGGGCTGGGGGAGGTGGCACACAAGGTGCCTCACAAGTAACCCTTCTCTGCATTGGTGAGAATGCCTTTGATGCTCAGCCTAATCGGAGCCCCTCCCTTGCCTGCTGCACTAGCTTTCTCTGTTCTAGTCCTGTGAACTTATCTGAGAACCCCACCCCCACCCCAGGCATCCCCAGGGTGGCCCCACTAACTTTCTGGCTAAGAGCCTTACTGGAGGCAGTCCTTGGTAGTTGCAGTTTTGATGGCTGCTTTCTCCCTGGGGAAGAGGGGAATGAAGGGCCCTACAGCTTCAGTCAGGTAGGGACTCTTTCTTATGGCCTGTCCCTCCCTTCTGCCCTCAGGAGGAATTTGGCTACAATGCAGAGACACAGAAGCTGCTGTGCAAGAATGGAGAGACACTACTAGGGGCTGTGAACTTCTTTGTCTCTAGCATCAACACTTTGGTCACCAAGACCATGGAAGACACACTCATGACTGTCAAACAGTATGAGGCTGCCAGGTGTGGGCACTGGCAGGGCCTAGGGTTTTGGGAGTTGGCTGGCTTGGGTGGAAGTTTTAGATTAGGGACATAAGAATTAAGCAAGGAAAGGAGAGTGTGCAGGACAAAGGGGTGGAGATGAGCCTATATCACCCCTCCCCAGGCTGGAATATGATGCCTACCGAACAGACTTAGAGGAGCTGAGCCTAGGCCCCCGGGATGCAGGGACGCGTGGTCGACTTGAGAGTGCCCAGGCCACTTTCCAGGCCCATCGAGACAAATATGAGAAGCTGCGGGGAGATGTGGCCATCAAGCTCAAGTTCCTGGAAGAAAACAAGGTGCAAACCCCACCCCTTGGACCCCTGCCACTTCCCCATCTGTAACACTGACCCGCCCCATCAATGGAAGGGAAAATGCAGCCTAACTAAGGAGTGGGATCTTCCCCTAGCCCCTTCAACCCTTGGACCTTTCCAGATCTCCCTCCTTCTAATCCCTGGCCCTTTTCTGCTGAAGAATTGGCTGCCGGCCCCAGGATCATGGCAGAAAAATCACGCTCTGAGCTGCAGTGATTTTTCTGAAATCAACCCCAGGCCCAGCAAATCAAGTCAGGGTTTTCCCATCAGATTGACCCTTTCTTTGACTCCCTTAGTGGAGTTCAGGCCCCACCCCAAAAGCACCGTCAGAGAGAGTCCATGCACCCCTGGTCTGGGCTCAGGCTCAGCCCCTCAAGAAGGGCATCTGAGTCTAGCCTCAGCTGACCCTCTGGACCCCCAGATCAAGGTGATGCACAAGCAGCTGCTGCTCTTCCACAATGCTGTGTCCGCCTACTTTGCTGGGAACCAGAAACAACTGGAGCAGACTCTGCAGCAGTTCAACATCAAGCTGAGGCCTCCAGGAGCCGAGAAGCCCTCCTGGCTAGAGGAGCAGTGAGCCGCTCCCAGCCCAACCTGGCTATCAAGAAGGACACTGGGAGGGGCAGTCCCAGGGTGGGGGAGATTGGACATGGGACATCCCTTGCCATCTGCCCTCTGGCTTGGGCTCCTTTTCCCTGGCTGGGGCCTGACACCAATTTTGCCCACATTGCTGTGGGTAGGGAGGGGGCCTGCAGGCCCAGCAGCTGCTGCCCTGTCCCTTATCTTCCTGGACACTGGGCTTCATTCCCAGATCTTTTCCTTCCACTCCACAGCCAAAGGCTATGACAAAACTACTCCCTGGCCAATGGCATCACTCCTCAGGCCTATCCCCAGCTCCTGGGGTATGCCCCCTGACCAATGGCAGAGCCTCAAAAGGCCCTGTCAGCCAATGGCAGCTCTTCTTGGGCTCCCCTGGGCCAACGATGTTGCCTCCAATACCCTTCGTCCCTCCTCTATGCGTGCCCATTGCAGAGAAAGGGACTGGGACCAAGGGGGTGGGAAAAATGGGGAGACCCACTTCTGGCCCTGCATCTAAATGGGCCTCCCCTCACCTACCCATCCAGTTTAATTGTGCTTAGAGCCCTGGAAGATTGGGACCTAGCACTAGGAATAAACCTTTCATAAAAGCAGGCCCAGTGAGGTCAATTTGTGGGGGACTGTAGGAGGGTGGGCTGGGTGGAGAAATGCTCAGTCTAATAATACACTAAAATCCTATCAAATCTGAAGAGCTGGGGCCAGAAAACAAAAGTCACAGATTTCAGGAACAGTCTGAGAACCCACTCCTCCCTGAGGCCCAGTTCAAGCCAAAGCTTTATTTGCCCTTTAGGCCAGCACCACGATAGCTATGGATCTTAAGAGCACAGGGCCCAAGAGGGTCAGGTCCCTTGACCTTCATCATGCATTCATTCATATAGCAGATATTTACTGAGTGCTTTTACTTGCCTGGCACTGCACTAGACCCTGGGGAAACATCAGTGAATAAAACATGGTCCCTTCCCACAATGCTTATGGTCTAGTGAGGGAATGGAGACAAGTAACCAGGCAACTACAATACAGTGATAAGTACTAGGATAGAGAAGTACAGGGAGCTTTGGGAGCACGGAGGAGGGGCAACTAGCCTAGACCGGGGTGGAGATGGGCATGTCAATGTGAAAGGTGAGATTAAAGGGTGAGCAGAGGGCTGGAAAGAGTAGGGGAAAGAGCATCCTAGGGTGAGGCTAATATATGAAGGCCCTGAATAGGAACCCGGAGGAATTGAGTTTGATGAGTGAAAGACGGAGGGGGAGTGGCTAGGAGAAGACTACAAGAGGTAAGATATTACAGTAAGAGATCATGGTAGGCCTTTTCAGGCCAATTAAGGGCTTTTGCCCTTTAGACGAGATCGGGCGCGTTCAGGGTGGTATGGCCGTAGACGCTTTTGCCCTTTAGAGAAGGGGAGATATGTTGTCTTTTCAGCAGAAGTCTGATGCATAGGAGAAATCTAGGGTTGAGGAAAGTAGTCCTTGTGAGGCTTAAAACTGTAATACAGGCCCCTGTTCCCTTATATTGGGTAGTCAAGTAGCTCTAGCCCAGCCTCCAAAGCAAGCATGAATTCTGTCTGAGGCGCATCACAAGCACTGGAGCACCTGTTCTGGGTGCCTGGACTCAGGTGGATAAGAGGTTGGGGCAGATTCCAGGGCCCTTGCTGCACCCAGGTGTTGGGCCCAAATCTGAACCTCATCTGGGGTGAGAAAGCTCCCCAGCAGCACTTTAATTTAGAGCCCAGGTGCCATCACCTCTGCTCCTTAGTTAAGGAGAGCTCCAGAATGTTTCAATATTCTCCCCTACCTGTGTGGAGGGCTGGAGGAAAGGGACAACCCAGTCAGCAGATTTTTGTAGCACTGAGATCCAGCAGCAGCCCAATTTTGCCCTTTGTCACAGATACTGCATCTGCCAGGCAGGCTTCCTGGGCTTTGGTCAGCCTGCAGTCATCTGACCGGAGCTCGATTATTTGGGGAGGGGTTGCCCCCACGCAAGGTCCCCCTGCCCTTAATGAGCCACTGGGGATTTTTCAGCATGAAAGGTACTGAATCTCCAAGTGACTGGAGGCAGGACCTAAACGCAGAGCTCAAACCCTGCTCACCACTTTCTAACTGAGTGATCGGGGTTAACGTCTGTGGGGAGCTGGGCCCTCAGTTTCTTCCGTTGTAAAACACGGCTAATAAAAGAACTACCTATTAACATTATGAGAATTAAAGGAAATAATAGATGTAAAGTGATTTGTTATGTGTCTGGCACAATATAAACACTCAGTCCCTGTTAACTGTTATTATAATTTATTATTTTCCGTGGGGCTGCTTTTCCACAATATGATGATTCTGAGAATTGCTCTGGTCTTTGGAGTGTGGAAGGGAGTCGCTGGATGGTCTGAACCATAATTTCCTCGCAGGGTGCTCCTGAGGGGGAGCCAGGCAACTACGGCCCAATTAAGTACCCCATCCCCTTTTTTTACTCCATCACCCCCTTCCAGAGCTCTGGGTACTGCACTTCCACCTTGGGGCCCTTCGCCTTCCAGAGTTCTCTGCGAGGTACAGATGATTTCTGTTTCCCATGATCCACAGAGTCCACACTAGCATATTCCATAGTTGCCCCCCAGAGAGCCGGGAAGGGCACCTCCAGGAGGCAGCCTGGACTGGCTCCCAGAGTCCGAAATCCCTGCTGTCCAGCTTGCCTTTTCTTGTCAGAGCTTCATCCCTGTCTCTGAGACTTACTGTGCCTCCCTGCCCTGGAGCCGTCGGGAGCCAGAGGCAGCTAGCGGGGATTTGGGACCGAGGATCCGGCATCCGGGATCCGGGATCCGGGATCCGGGATCCGGCCTCGAGCTCCCCAGCCCGCCTGCGGAGGTAGTTCCTCCCAGAGGCTTAGTTGGTGTAGGGGGAGAAGGGCGGGCGGGGCGGGGAGGGCGGGGCCTGAGGTGGAGGGCGGAGCGTGGGAGGGGCTTCAACCCCCGAGCCGCCCCTTCCCCCCCACTGGTCCGCAGCCCGGCCCCGGCCCCTCCTTCCGGCCTGGGCGGCGGGGTCCGGCGGCGGCGGCGCCGGCGCGAGGACCAGGGAGGCGCGGGACGTGGGGCGGCGCCGCGGGCAGGGCTGGGCGGACTGGCGCTGGCAGCGGGGGCAGCGCCGCGGGCCCCTCGGAGCGGCCGCAGTCCGGGCCTTGGCCCTCCCATCCTGCTCCGCCGCGGTGAGTGTGACGGGCGGCCCCCAGGGGTGCGTTTGTATCTCTGCCTGCCCTGGTCTGGGGTCTGGTGCGAGCGGCTGTGTGTCTGTACGAGCATCTGTGGGTGGTGGCACAAATGCTTTCCAAAATCTGTGACTGTCTCTGTCCATGTGAGGCGTGTCCATGTCCGTGGGAGCAGTGGGGGGATTCCTCGGGCTGTGTCTTCTCACGTGAGGTCCATGTTTGAGGGGAGCGGGCGCGGGTAGAAGGGTGATGGTTCCTTGGAGAAGCGCGGGGTTTGGGAGCGTGTATGTTGGCGTAGGGTGTCAAACGTTGCGGCCGAGGGTGGTGGTGGGGGACGAGGGAGGTTGCTGAGTGGGACTCTGAAATTTGGTGGCCCAGCTTGTCTGAAGGGTCCCTTTCTCCCTGGTGCAGACACTTCTACCCCTTGCCTGCTCCCTCCTCCGCCCCTTCATTCTCCTCAGGCACCAAAAGGCCCACCAGCCAGGATGGAGGACACTCTTTCCTCCTCTAACATTGCTCCCTGGACAGGAAGCCTCATCGGGAGGCTGTTTCTTGTAGCAAAGGACTACCCCCCTACCCCCCACCCCCGCCCCCGCGGCTGCCCTGCAGCCTGGGCCGTGCCTGGAGGACCCCAGGCCCCACCCTGGCCTGGCCTTCTCCCTTCTGGACTTGGCTACAGATCCCAGGCTGTAAACCTGCAGGGACAGATGGTTGCAGGTTGGAGGGAGGCTGCTCCCCAGGGAGGTCATTTTGACTGAAGGCAGGCCCTGGGCTTGTTCGTGGTGTGGGGTCTCTCGTGTGGACAGCACGAAGGCAGGATTGGCACCAGTAGGAAGATGAGATCTGGGAAGTTGGAGCAGGTGCAGAGGTCTTTTTCACAGATCTGTCCCTGCCTGTCTGTCCAGCTCACCAGTGCCCATTCATCCCCTAAGCAGGGTTCTGATTTACTGCAGAATTGGAGTCAGAGCTGCAGGCCTGACAGGTGCCCTGCCTCTCTTGGCTTGTATGCCTCCAGTGACAGAGCACTTACTACCTTATCTTGTGATAAAGCTTCTTTATGTTAAGTGGAGGTCTTTTTCCTTGGAGCTTTGCTCAATTATCTTATTACTGCCTTTGCTTTTGCCTTTCTGTCTGGTGACAGGGAACTGCAGTGATTTAAACATGGGTCTCCTGTCACCAATGTATACTGAGCACCCTCTGCATGTCAGGTGCTGCCTCAGCCACTTAGGGGACAATGGCATTCTTGCTGGGAGGAAAGCTTGAGCAAAGGCCCATAGTTAGGATAGTACAGCCCATGTTCAGAAAAACAGCAAAACCATACAGCTAGAATAGAGGGTGCCCAGAGCAAGTGTCATGGGTTCTCAAAACTCAGCAAACATTTATTTTGGAAGGGAGGTGGGGGGCAACTGCAGCCATCCTCTAAGACAATTAGCCTTACTGTGGAAACCAGCAGTCTAACCCTCAAGATAGTACAAGATGGGGTTTAAGCCTCGGTACATATTACAATCTGTAAGGACCTTCGGCTGGAAAGAGAACCTTGGGAATCTCAGATTTGGGGAACAAAAAGATCCTCCCCCCGCCAATTACAAGTAAGGGGATGGAGTAGAAACTTGCCCAGTCTTCACTTGCATTTGTGAATTTAGTGACAGGACTAGCTCCTAGATCTCTTGACATTTTTTAACCTAGACATTTTAGAAGCAGAATCAAGGATCGTCATATCTTTTATCTGAAAGGTGAAAGAAGAGGAGGAACTGAGAAGATTCCCAGGGTTGGTGTGGTTAGATGGATGGTGCAGTGCCTTTTATTGAAATGAGAAATGCAGCAGGAAGAGTAGGTTAGGGGAAAATTAATTCAGTTTTAGTCTAGTCTCCATGTATCTTCCATGTAGTGGTGTCCACAATACAGTTGGACATATAGTTGTGGGGTTCAAGACAGTTTTCTGCACTGGAGATAAGGCTTTAGGGGTCATTAGCAAGTGAACGGCAACTGAAGCCCTGGGAGATGATGAAATTTCCCTGGCAGAGTATGAAAGTGAGAGAAGAGGTCCTAGAACAAAGCCCTGGGGGAAGTAGACATTTAAGGACTGGGCAGTGAAGGAGCATCCAGGGAGCAATTGGAGAACTTGCATTGAGTGATCATGAAAGCACTGAGTACAGCCTCTACCCTTTTGAGTCTTGCTGTCTTGCCTAACTGGTCCATGTTTCTTAATTTTTCATGCTTCTGTTCCTTGGCTCAGCTCTCCCAATGTACCTGTCAAGCTTCTATTTGTCCCTTCACGAGCCAGCTCAGATATCCTTTCCTCTGGAGGCCTCTTCAATCTCCTCCACCACCTTCTGACTAGAGACATCCTCCTCTTTGCTGCCTTAACAGCTTGAATATGCCAATATCATGGCAATTATTACATTGTATTTCCATGTCTGTTTCCACACTTGTTTGAAAGCTTATGAAGGACCGGGAATATGTCTCTTTCAGCTTTGCATCTCCAGTTCCCAGTTGAAGGGCCTGGTTGGTCCAGAGTTTGCCCAGAGAAGTTTGATGGGTAGGTTGATCAACGGATTAAATAATTCATTGACCTACTCAGTCTGGCAGTGGTGGGGGAGATGGTACTGTGAACTTTATCACTCTCCTTCCTTGCTAATCTTAATTGAAAAGAATTCCTTGGCTTTGAGGACTTTATCTCCTCCTAGGTTTCATCTGTCCCAGAGAAACGCCAAAGACTATAACCTGCAGTCATTTGACATTTTGCTGAGGCCTCAAATAATCAAATACACTTGAGGCTAGTGAAGAGGAGTGAGTCATCTTAGGAAACCAGTGAGCCTAGATGACCTCTTGCATATACTTTTTAACAATGCTTTGGTTATCTACCTCCACTCACAGCTGTGTAAATCTGGTACTCTCCTGAGGTTGTGGGAGGAATTCATGGGGGAAATTAGATGCTGTTTGAGAATTTGGAGAAACTGAAAAGCCTTGAAACACATCCTTTGCAGATGTCAAGGATCTAGTGGAGTCAGCAGCACTGGCTATCTTCGTTTGCCCACAGTCAACTTCCTCCTCAGCTCCTTGGACCTGGCTTCCTCTCCAGCCCCTGGAAACCACACTCTGAAGTTAGTAACAGCTTCTCCAGGGCTTTAAATCATGGGACCTTCCTGCAGTATTTCACAATGAGATCGTTTCCTTGTCCATGGAGCTTTATGGTCCCTTGGGCTCCACACTCTCCCTCTTTTCTACTTCTCCTGCCTCTCCAGCCACACCTTTTCCATTTCTTGCAGACTTTGCTTCCTGGCCCTATCCCTTAAATGTTGAGGTTCCTTGGGGCATAGTCACAGGCTGTCCTTTCTCATCTCTGAGTGATGTCATCCACTCCCATGGCTTCAGGCACCATCTCTACATCAACAATTTCCAAATATTTATCTCCAGACCAGACCTCTTTCCTAGGCTCCAGCTTATCTTTGCAACTGCCAGCTGGATTTCTCCACTCGAATATCCTGTAGGCACCTCAGATTCATCCTATTAAACATTGAACTTATTACCCTCTCATTCGAACTTCTTCCAGAGTTTCCAAGTCAGAAAACTAGCAGTTATCTCTAATTCTTTCTTCTCTCTCTACTCTTCACATCAAACCATCCACCCATCATCTCTATGAAATCCCCTTCTCTCAACTTCCTCTTTGCCAGTCCCCTCGTCAGTGCCACCATTATCTCTCCTCTGGAATATCATAGCATCTCTTACCTTTCTGCTTGTATCCCCTCTAAACTGTTTTCCAGACAGCAGTCAAAAATTTGCTATTGTGGCTCTATCACTCTGTATTTGTACCTTCTCTACCCTCTCCACCACCCACCAAAGGTTTCCTTAGCTCTTTGGATAAAGCCTTTACTCCCTTAGCAGGGAAGGCTAAAGTCTAAACTCCTTAATGAGACCAACAAAGCCTTGAGTGATCCATCTCCTGCCTACAAACTCATCTTGTTTCTTAGCCCTCCCCTGTCCCAGTGTGTGGTTCAATCTCCTGATGCAGAAGGCACCATGCTCTCTGTGACTCTCACTCATCCTGGAGCTCTCAGCTTGAATAACACTTTCTTCAGGAGAATTCCCTTATTCTCCAACCTCCAGTATCCCTCTCCCCACCCCAAATCTAGGTTAGGTGACTTCTGTGCTCCTGGCGTGATCTGTGCTTCCCTATCACAACCCTCACCATAGTGCACTGCGGTAATTGGTTTATTAGTTTGTGGAATCCATGAAGGTTGAGCTGTGACTATTTATTTATCTTTGTATGCCCAGGCCTGGAAGAGGTGTTGAATGAATGCTGAATGAGGAGTCTTTAGAACTGAGCCGTACAGAATTGATGAGATAAGGGATCCTGGATCAGTAGGCAGCCTGAGGAAAGAGGGTAAAATCTCAGTTCTGAGTTCAAGGTCCTCGAACTGCTGTAATAAACAGTCCACTTAAACCATTGCCTATACGACCTTGGGGGCAGATCTCTAGGGTGCAGTGGGATGGGAGAGGTGGTAGTAGGAGTCCAGGAGAAGAAGGGAATCTTAGTAAGGCCTCAGCTGCTGTGTGCCTGGGTGGGGAACTGAAGCAGGAAGGGGAAGGGAGGGAGGAGCTGTCTGACCTTGGATGTGGCCCAATCCCCGCCCCTTTGTGACAGGCTGGGAGAGCCCCTTGGGCTTGGAGAGAGGCGGAGCCTGACTCCAGCTGCCCCGGCAGGGCCCAGTAGACCACTCCTACTCTCCTCTCCGCCCTCCCCTTCACCAGGCAGAAGCTTCAGCTTGGCTCTGGCCTCCTGTTCCTTCCACCAGACCTCAATCTGTTCTTCCTCCTGCTATGTTGTCCTTGTATTGAATGTCCAGATTCAGAACCCATCACCTCTGGAGAGACAACCTCAGAGTCCCACTGCCCACATCAGGAGAGGATGCTCTTAGGCATACCCTTCCTACCCTTCCCATGCCCACCCTCACTCAAACAGAAGGCATGTACAGCCCAGCCTCTCTCTGGTCTCTCCTCAAACCTGGAGAAGTCTCTGGACTGACCCCACTGCATAAATGCATGCATTCGTTCATCCATTATCTTTAGAGAGGCCCATGGAGCTAGGCACAGATCCTGTTGACTTACTCCTAGTCACTGCGTGTTTTGAAGTACTTCAGCTATCTTTCTGCTTCTCTTCATGGCAAGATTTCTCTCATTAATTGTCTACATATGCTGTGTTAATGTGTTCCTTTCCACTCATTCTTTAGTCACTCTAACCTGGCTCTGCCCCTGCCACTTCACCGCAACCACATCTGGTGGACATTCTTCAGTCTTCATCTTACCTCACCATTCCTTTCCAGAATCACTCTCTTCTCTCCACTCCCTTGGTCCCACACTCCCCTGGTTCTCCTCCCATTGCTCTGGCTTCTCCTGCACTCTCCACTCTCTGTCCCTAGGTGGTCTCATCTGTTCTTGTTGCCTGTTGCCTTAAGTTCCATTAATATGCCATTGCTTCCAAATTAATAACCAGCCCATACCTCTCCCTTGAGCTCCTACATTCTGTTCCTTACATGACATCTCTACTTGGATATCACACAGGCACCTCATGCTTAGCATGCCTAAAACAGAATGCTCCAAATCACCTCGTCAGCTTTTGCTGTCTCTGTGAATGGCCCACCATTTGCTCAGGGGAGAAACCTGGAGTCATTATTGACATTCCTTTTCCCCTCTCACATCCAATCCCTCATGATGTTCTTTTGATTCAACCTCAAGAGTATTTCTGAAATCAAACCACCTTTTTACCTATAGCTCTGCTAATACCCAACGTCATATCACTGAAGAACCGGGGTACTCTTCTACTCGGTCCTGCTTCCACTCTGGCTCTCTTCAACCCTCATAGTTGCCGAATAAGCATATATATATATGCAAATTGTATCATTTCTCTCCCAATTTAGGAGAAAAATCTAGATTCTCAACATCAAGGTTCTTCCTGATCTCATTTCAGACTACCTTCCCAAACTCACCTCTTGCCTTTTATTCACTTTGCTCTAACCACATGGTCCTTCTGGTTTCTCAGTGAGCCCTCTGTCTGAGAACTTTCATTCATGCTATTCCTTTAGCCTAGAATGATTACCCTTCTTCACTCTCTGATAGTGTCGTCCCTACCTTCTTCCTTCCATCCCTCAGAGCTCTGCTTCCAAGTTACCTGCTTGGAGAGGCCTTCCCTGATCACCCAATCAAAACAGTGTTCTCCCTCATCCCGTCCTTTTCTTCTTTGTAGTGCTCCCCTCCCTCAGTTTGTAATTATGTATTTATTTGTTTATTTAATTTTAAAATATCTGTTACTGCCTTTCTATCACGGGGACAGTGACCACGTCTGTTTTGTTTATCACTCTATCCACAATGCCTGTACAAAGTAGGCGCTTAACAAGTGTTTGTTGAATTACTGATTTAATTCAATAAATATAGGTTGATCCTATGTCAGGCTCTGTGCTAAGTGATTATATATATATATATATATATATATATATATATCCTCAAGAACTCTGCATACAGTGGAGGAAGCAGAGCAGTAACAGGAAAATTACACTATAGCATATAAGGGCTAGGATGGAGGAAATACAGGGTGCAATGGGACACAAAGGTGAAGAAACTTACCCAGACTTCAGGAAATCAGGGAAGGCCTTCTAGAGTAAGTGACATTTACATAGTGACTAGAAAGATAAGTGGTAGTCAGCCAGGCAAAGGGGGGCTTGGAAGAGGATCTCAGGCAGAGAGAACAGAATGTCTGACTGCCCAGAAGTAAAAGAGAACGAAGAGTTTTCCAGGAACTGAAAAGAAATCAGTGTGACTGATCATAGAATCATGAGACATGAGATATGAGCAAAGCCAAGCCTTGCTGGCAAATTTAAGAAGTTCTGACTTTGTCCTTTGGACAATGGATAACCATTGAAGGAATTTAAACAGGAAGTTAGTGACAAGATGGAATCTGTGTGTCAGAAGCCTCATTCTAACTGTGAGGGGTATTGATAGGAAGCATAAGTGAGGAGACCAGGATAACAGTTAAAAGGCTACTGCTGCATCTCAGGAGAGAATTGGTGGTGACCTGAATTAGGAGCAGTAGCTGTGTGGTTGGAGAAAAGGGGATGAGATATTTGGAAGGCAGAATCCACAGACCTGGAGACTGATTGTATGCAGAAAAGAATGCAGTCCTGGGCAGATGTGTAAGAGATACTCCATCAGGAAGTTCTCCTGGAGGAGGATTTGAGGCAGACAGAGGAGATAAAGGATGGGTGTATCAGCGATACCAAGCATCCCTGTTCCATGCACTTGACATGCACTATTGCAATTTTCAAAACAACCATTTGAGGTAGGGATTGTTATTCCCACAAGTGCAAATAAGGAAACTGAGGCTCAGAGAGGTTATATGAATTATGCAAGGTCACATAGCTGGTAAGAGGATGAACTGGGTTTGAAACCCAATCAAACCCTAGTCTGTGTTCTTAACCACGGTTTACTCAGCCCACCTACTTCACCGTGCTCCTTCCAGATCACTGCCTGTCCTGCCCTTGGCAGGGAAGAACCAGGGCTAGTTCTCTGCAGGGCATTTGAGTGGTGGGGATCAGGTAGGGGAGGGAGTGCTGACTTGACCTGGTGCTGACCATCTCTTCATACACAGGCTGGTGTGAGTGGCAGGAGCCATCCGTGGGCACCATGGCGAAGAGGCAGGACAGCCCTGGCCCGGAGGTCCAGCCCATGGACAAGCAGTTCCTGGTGTGCAGCATCTGCCTGGATCGGTACAGGTGCCCCAAGGTTCTGCCTTGCCTGCATACCTTCTGTGAGAGGTGAGAGGTTGTGTGTACTGGGAGGGAGTAAGACCTTGTAGGCCCCCTAGGAGGGGAGTGGCGTGTGTAAACCTGTGAGATGACGGAAATTTGTGTACACACGCAGGGGAGCAGGTGAACTCCAACTGCAGGAGATGAGAGTCTGATGCAAAACCCATGAGAGGACCAGAAGCTCCTAACACTGGGTCATGGTCCCTGCCCAGAACAGGGCCTTTTCTACCCTCTTCCCAAACCCTAATGCAGTCTTCAACAGCACCAGAGAAATCAGTAAGAGCTGAGACTCTTAGCCAGCTCTGGCACCAGAACAGTTCGTGACCAGTGGGAGGTCTCTCTTTCCCTGCCCATCCTCATTGTTGACCTGGAGCACTGAGGGAAAGGCAGCCCCTTCCAGCCTCTAGGCTTCTATCCATTATTCATTTATTCAACAAACATTTATACATATCAAGCAGCTACTATGTGCCAGCCCTGTACTGGGCACTGGGTATGCAGTGATAAGCAAAAGCAGATATATCTTTCTCTTAAAGAGTTTACAGTATAGTGAAAGAGGAAGTAATCAAAAGATCATACAGCCATGCTACATGTGTATATAATATCACACCTTTAATAAGCGCTGCAATAAAGTGCTAAGCTATGAGAGCTTAGTATATGGGATCTTACAGTTTGGAGACTCAGGGAAGGCTTCCTTGAGGTGCAGTCTGGAGGTTGAGTAGGAGTTAACTAAATGAAGGGAGTGCTAAGAGCATTGCAGGCAGAAGGAAGAGCATGGAAAAAGGCCATGTGGCATGAGGGACCGTGTCAGGTCAGAGGGCCTAGAGGAGGTCTGGCCAGGTAGGAGCTGAGCTAGTGTGATTGAGAGTGGCATGGGATGAAGCTAGAGAGGAAGGTTGAAGCCAGACCACCTGGAGCTTTGTGGACCTGTTAGGGAATTTTGCCCAGAGAGCCACATGAAGCCTTTGCAGGGTTTTAAACATGACCACATTTGTATTTAGACAATATCCTCTCTCTAGGCCTTATCCCTCATTGCTCTGTCTTGAGTGGCCTGGTCCCTGGATCTTCTCACCATTGTCACCACCCATGCCTTCCCTCTGCCTCCTGCCTTCACCGAAACCTGGCTCTGCCCCAGGGACTCTTCTTTCCAGCCTTGCTCTTTCAGATTCCAGCTCTACTGCTCTCTGCCCTTCATCAACTGGAAATAGACTCAGTCTTCCTGAACTTTCCAAATTCTTCCATCAATTTGGGTGACTTCATTACCCACTTAGGCCTCTTGGTTCTTGACTGTGTCTCCAGGGACATCCTCCATGCCCTCGCAGTCCTACTCTGTCTGTGGGTCTTGTCATCACCCAAAGTGATACCACTTCTCCTGTGGTCATACACACCAGTGTCCTGCTCCTGGCTTCTGTGACCCCATTCCTACAGCACCAGCTTTGACTGCATACAGACAGGCCCCTCGACTGCTCCCTCTTTTCCCAGCCACCAGATCCATCCTGGCCTTTCTTTCTTTCCTGCCCATCCTGGATCCTGTACCTGTCCATCTGACTGGCCACGTTCACTCGCATCTTTGTCTTTTTCTAAACCCATGTGGCAGAAGCTCACTGCTGGATCAGTAAGATGTCTCTGCACCTTCTACTCCCAGATCACTGAGCACTGCTGGAGAAAATCAGTGCCTGGGAAATTATAATAATAGCCACTGTGTATCGATTACTTACTATTTGCAAGGGCACCTGGCAAAGTGATTTGCATGTACTGATTTACTTAATCTTCATAACAGATACTTTATTTATCCCCATTTTAGAGAAGAGAAAACTAGGGTTTAAAGTCATTAAGAATTAAGAACTGTTTCCACAGCAAGTAAGTAGTCAAAGTCTGAATCCAGGTTTGATTGCAGACACCTCAGTCTTTTTTTAATTGAAGTATAGTTGACATACAATATCCTGTTAGTTTCAGGTGTATAATATAGTGACTTGATACTTTTATACATTATAAAATGATATCCATGATAAATCTAGTTATTGTCTGTCACCATACAAAACAATTACATTATTGACTATATTCCCTATGCTGTACATTATATCCCCATGATTTATTTATTTTATAATTGAAAGTTTCTACCTCTTAATCTCCTTCACCTATTTTACCACCATCCCCAACCCCTCCACACTCTGGTAACTATCAGTTTGTTTCCTGTATCTATGGGTGTGTTTCTGTTTTGTTTGTCTGTTTGTTTGTTTTGGTTTTATAGATTGCACATATAAATGAAATTATACAGTATTTGTCTTTACCTGCCTTATTTCACTTAGCATGGGTTTTTACAAATGGCAAGATTTAATTCTTTTTTCTTTTATTTTTATTTAAAGTTTTAAAAAAGATTTTATTTATTTCTAGAGAGAAGGGAAGGGAAGGAGAAAGAGAAGAAAAGAAACATCCCCAGTAGGGGGCTTCTCGTGCGCCCTCTACTGGGGACCTGGCCTGCAACCCAGGCATGTGCCCTGACTGGGAATCGAACTGGCAACCCTTTGGTTCACAGGTTGTGATTCAGTCCACTGAACTACACCAGCCAGGGCTTAATTCTTTTTTTATGGTTGAATAATATTCCATTGTCTCTGTGAATATAAACACACACATCTTTTTTATCCATCCACCTATCAATGGACACTTAAGTTCCTTCCATAACTTGGCTACTGTAAATAATAATGCACTGACCATAGTAGTGCATATATCTCTTTGAATGGTGTTTTTGTTGTCTTCTGATACATTCCCAGAAGTGGAATGGGTGGATCATATGGTAATTCTGTTTTTAATTTTTTGAGGAAGCTCCATACTGTTTTCCATAGTGGCTGCACCCTTTTACATTCCCACCAGTGTAAAATTTACATTCCCAGGCAGTGTAGGATGGTTTCCTTTCTCCACATCCTCATCAACACTTGTCGTTTTTTGACTTTTTAATAATAGTCATTCTGACATGTGTGAGGTGATAACTCTTTGAGGTTTTGATTTGCATTTCCTTGGTGATTGGTGATGCTGACCTTCTTTTCATGTGCCTGTTGGCCCTTTGTATGCTTTGGAAAAATGTCTATTGAAGTATTCTGCCCATTTTTGATTGGGTTGTTTGTTTGTTTTTAAATATTAAATTGTGTAAGTTCTTTACATATTTTGGATGTTGACCCTGTTTCAGATGTATCATTTGCAAATATCTTCTTTCTTTCCATAGGTTGCCTTTTCATTTTTTTTTTTTTTTTGATGGTTTCCTTCATAGTGCAAAAGCTTTTTAGTTTGATGTAATCCCATTTGTTTATTATTGCTTCTGAGGAGACTGGTCCAAAAAATGTTGCTGAGACCAGTGTAAAATAGCTTATTGCCTACGTTTTCTTCCAGGAGTTTTATGTTTTCAAGTCTTATATTCAAGTCTTTAATCCCATTTTTAATATCTTTTTGTGTCCGGTATGAGATAATGGTCCAGTTTCATGCTTTTGCATGTCCAGTTTTACCAACACCATTTATTGAAGAGACTGTCTTTTCCCATTGTATAAGTTAATGGATTGTATCTGCATGGGTTTATTTCATAAATTAATAAATTAATTGATTGCCTCCTTTGTCATAAATTGATTGTATATGCATGAGTTTATTTCTTCTGTGTTCTATATTTTACTCCATTGATCTATGTGTCTGTTTTCATGATTATTGTATCTTTGTAGTAAGTTTGAAATCTCAGAGTCTAATACCTCCAGCTTTGTTCTTTCTCACAGTTGCTTTGGCTATTGTATACTTCCAAACAAATTTTAGAGTTATTTTTTCTAGTTCTGTGAAAAATACCACTGGTATTTTGATGGGAGTTATATTGTACCAGTAGATTCCTTTTGGTACAATGGATATTTCAACATTAAGTATTCTAATTTATGAGCACAGTTTACCTTTATATTTATTTGCATTATCTTCCATTTCTTTATCAATGTCTTATAGTTTTCAGAGTACAGACCTTTGACCTCCTTGGTTAAATTTAATCCTAGCTATTTTGTTCTTTTTGATATAATTATAAATGGGATTGTTCTCTTAATTTCTTTCTGATAGCTTGTTTTTTTTTTTTTTTAAAGATTTTATTTATTTATTTTCAGAGAGAGGAGAAGGGAGGGAGAAAGAGCAATGTATGGTTGCCTCTCATATGGCCCTCACTGGGGACCTGGCCCATAACCCAGGCATGTGCCCCGACTGGGAATCGAACCGGGACCCTCTGGTTCCCAGCCCGTACTCAATCCACTGAGCTACACCAGCCGGGCTGATAGCTTGTTATTAGTGTATACAAACACAACCAATTTCTGTAGATTAATTTTGTATCCTGTAACTTAACTGAATTTATTTATAACTGCTAATAGTTTTTTTGGTGGAGTCTTTAGGGTTTTCTATATAAAATATCATGTCATCTGTAAATAGTGGCAGCTTTACTTCTTTTCTAATTTGTATGCCTTTTATTTATTTTTCTTGCCTAATTTCTGTGGCTAGGACTTTCAATATGTTAAATAAAAGTGGTGAAATTTGGCATCCTTGTCTTATTGTTGATCTTGAAGGAAAAGCTTTCAGCTAGCTTTTCACCACTGAGTATGATGCTGAAGTACAACCCTCTGCCCCGACATTGTTGAGAGTCCTGTGTTATAAACGGATGTTGAGTTCTGTCAGGTGCTTTCTCATCCCCCTCTTTCCCCCCTTCTCCCTCCCCAGGTACCTTATGTTGACATTTCTCTCCCCTAAGCTCCAAGGGCCTTTCTGTAGCCTCTGTAACTTGTTCCTTGAGCCCATTTCTCCTACAGCCCAATTCTCTGCCTCTGTAACTTTCTAAATAAACTTTCTTTTATAATTTGAAAAAAATTGATATATCACATTGATTGATTTGCAGATGTTGAATCATCTTTTCATCTCTAGAATGAATCCTATTTGATCATGATGTATGATCCTTTTAATATGCTTTTGAATTTGCTAATATTTTGTTGAGAATTTTGCTAATATTTTGTTGAGAATTTTGCCAATCTATATTTATCAGGGATATTGGCCTATAATTTTCTTCTTTTGTGGGAACGCTGGTTTTGGTATCAAGGTATTCCTGGCCTTATGAACTGAGTTTGGAAGTCTTTCTTTCTTTTTTTGAGTGATTTGAGGAGGATAGTTATTATCTCTTCTTTACATCTTTGATAGAAATCATGTGAAGCCATCTGGTTCTGAACTTTTTTGGGGTGGTCAAATTACTGACTCAGTATCATTGCTTGTAATCAATCTACTCAGGTTTTCTATTTCTTCATGATTTACCTTGGAAAGTTATGTGTTTTTAGAAATTTATGAATTTTTTCCTAGGTTTTCCAATTTGTTAGAATATAGTTGTAGTATTCTGCAGAGCCTTTGCTCTCTTTTTTTTAGATATTCAATATATTTTTTAAAATTTTATTTATTTATTTTGAGAGAGAGGGTAAGGGAGGTAGAAACAGAGGGAGAGAAACATCAGTGTGAGAGAGAAACATCAGTGTGAGAGAGAAACATCGATCTGCCTCTCCTACATGCCCCCACCAGGGACTGAACCCACAACCCAGGCAAGTGCCCTAAACAGAACCGACCCTGCAACTTCCGCTTTGCAGGTGACACCCAACCAACTGAGCCACACAAGTCAGGGCAAGCCTTCACTTTTAACTACTACACACTCATTTATCTTTTGATCCCTGCTCTTAAAGGACTGATGTTCTAGTGGGAAGTGATGGACAGTAAGCACGCAAATAATCAAACAGGCAAGTCACAGCTTGTGTTAAGTGTTTTGCAGGAAGTAAATAGGGAGTAAGTAGGGGTGGGGTGGGGCCAGGGGCTATTCTACATCTAGTCCCTGGGGAAGGCTTCCCTGAGGAAGTGATACTTGACCTGACACCTGAGGATGAGAAGGAAGCAAGACATGTGCGGATTGTTCCAGGCATTGGGAAAATCTTTGCATTGTTCTACTCAAAGGTCTTAAAGAAGGAGTGAACGGGCCTGTTCAGAGACCAGAAAAGAAGCCAGTGTGGCTGCATGAGGAACAAAGTGGGATGAAGTGAGGCGCGAAAGAGTCAGGGCAGTTATGGGGTAGCTTGGCAGTTTTAGGAAAGTGTTTGAATTTTATTCTAAATGCAATGGGAAACCACTGGAGGATTTTTTTTTTTTAGCAGGGAAATAATGTGATATGAATTAGATTTTTTAAAACTCGCTTTGGCTGCTGTGTTGATGCAGGGAAGAGTGGAAACAGCAATCCAGTTAGGAAGTTATTGTAAGTCAGGTATGCTCAACAAATAGGAATGAGGTCTTGATGAGTTCGAAGGTATTTGGCAGGGGGAATGCCAGATTCCACGAGCTGGGAAGAGAGCTACAGGGAAAGAGTGGAATGGTTGAAATGCAGGTTTTAGAGTGGATGCATTGGCAAGTTATGGGATGTGGGTGGTGGTGGGAGTATGGGAGTGGACAGCTGAGGTGAAGTGGAGGAAAAGTTCACTGGGGTTGAGATCAAGGAAATAAGAAATATTTCCTTGTGGATGGGTCACCTTGTGGATGTCAGAGCCACTGGGACCGATGGCTAGAGTGTGTGTATGGGGGTGCGGTGGTACAGGACAGGGTTAACCGAAGAAGAGTGTAAGCCAAACCAAAGACTTTAGCACCTGGGGAAGCAACCACTAAGTTAGCAGGACAATAAAAAGGAGGGGTGGTGTAGAGAGAAGGCAGGAGCTTTCAAGGAGCTGAAGAATAGTTTAGAAATGTTCCGGCTGGGGGTGGGGAGGACTCACCCCACCTTCTGGCCCTGAGGAATGTGGAATATGAGACAAAAACCACTCTCCACTTGAGAAGACTGCAGGGGAAACTAGGTCACAAATAATATTTGGGAAGCACTTAGAATCTTCCCTGGCACATATTATTTGTTAAATAAATAAAAATTAATTAGTTCAGATCAAGAGGTATAGAGAACATCAACAGAAGAGATTGAAGATACAGGAAAGTTTGCACCATGCAAATCTTCCATCCCCAAATTTGTGGTGGCCAAACATGCTGCCCTCAGTCTGTAAGCTTCCTCTCCTCCTCCCTTCGGTGACTAATCCCAGCCCTCCAGTTCTCTGAAATCCTCCCTCCACGCTCAGCAGCTGATCTTGCCTGAGGCAAGTTAGGCCTACTCTCTCTACCCCCCACAGTGTACATCCACCTCTCTTTTCCCTCCTCCAGCCAGAGGATGTGGTCCATTTTTCTTCAGACTATTCCGAGCCACTTCCCCATCCCTAGACCTTGTCCTGTCTGCTAGTCTCTTCAACCTCTCCTTCTCTACTGGCTCCTCAGTTTACAAACACGCTCAAGGCTCCCCTGACAAACAGATAAGAACTATTTGTGCCTTTGTCCCAACCCCTCCCCCCAGCTGCCATTCAATCCCTCAGCCCCCATCTTACTCAAACTTCCAACCTCCTGTTCAATCTTCAGCTGGCAACAGGCAAGCTTTTCTCCCCCTACCACTCCAATCTCTCCCTTTTCCTTCCAGACACAAGTCTCTCACATTTCCCAATGCTGGTAGGCAGTTCCCAGTCCATGATGTTCCCTGACTCCCCTCCTTGCTTTAGACACTGATGACTACTCATTCCCTCCTAGAATTATGCTACTCACTTTGCTCTCCCCCTGCCTCTCTGCCTATTGCTGCCTGCTCCCCTCATTCAGTATTCGTGGGGTGCTCTGTCCTGCTCTTACCACTGCCTACCCCTTCCTGGCTGGTTGCATCCTCTACCATGGCTACAGAGCCCAGCTAAATGTTGATGGCATCCTCATCTGTATCTCCAACCTGTCTTCTCCCCAGTTTTCTGCAGGTCACCTCTACCTGGATGTCCACTGTTACAGTAGACTCAGCCGGGTCAAGCTGAACTTCTCTTTAAACTGCTCCTCTGTCTGTGTTTCTCATCTTAGTGAATGCTACCACCATCTACTTGATGATCTGAGCTAGGAATCAGGGAGTCAACCGAGACTCATGTCTCACTCCCCATATCTAATCAGACATGCCTCCTACTGGCTGTACTTCTTAAATACTTCTCAAATTTGTTCACTTTAGTCTACAAAGTGCTACTTTTATTGCTACTGCCTAAATCCAGGTCTTCTCATCTCTTGCCTAAACTGTGGAAAGAGTATCTTGGTTAAGCACATGCTTTGCCTCGTGTTTGGATCCAGGCTCCAGTGTTCACTAGCTTTGTTACCTTGGACTACTTACTCTTTCGGAGTCTGTTTACATAAACAGCGTGTAAAGCACAGTGCCTGGCACATAGTGCTTAATAAGTGGTGATTGGATGGTGACAATGATGATGTTACAACCCCTTGTCTGCTCTCTCGCCACGTTCACATTCACCCTCCACTGAGAGGCAGTGAAGAGGAGCTTGATACAGTCCTCTGTGCACCCGGCTGGGAACCTGGCTGTCCCATGCTCCGATGCTTCCCTTGTGTTGCAGTGACCTCTAAGCTCCTTGGTGTGGCTCACCGGGCCCTCCATAAACTGGCCCCTGCCTCTCCCCAGACTCCTGTTACCATTCCCTGTTTTGGACTTGGTTTCCAGCCATATCAAGCTGTTTATAATTCCCTACCCACACCATGCTGTTTCTGGATGCCTTCTGTGTGTGGAACATTCTTTCTCCTCTTCCTGCACCTTTCTTTGGTCAGGCTAACATCATCTATCCATGAAGATTCAGCTTACATCACCTCCTCTGAAGCCTTTTCTGGCTACCCTTTCTACCCACCCTGGGCCAGATGCCCTCTGTGCATTTCCTTATCAGTGCATCTACCGTGTTCCTTTTGTTAATGATAAATAATAACCTACAGTATATAGTGCTGTCTGTGAGTTAGGCAAATACTCATAGCCTACTATATTTAGTGCTCTCTATGAGTTAGGCATAAAAGCCCTTTACATTTAATTCTCCAACACCCTCTGAAGTCTGGACTGTCTCTATCTTACAAAAGAAGACTCTTTGGTTCATTAAAGTTAAGTAACTTGTCCGGGGTCACAGTTTAATAGGTGGCTGACCTGGCAATTGAATTCAGGCAGTCTAGCTCCAGGATCCACACCCTTAATCATTACATTGCTTACTTTTCTATAACCTCTGTTTTTCTGTACTTCTATAAATACTCCTCTGTAGACTGGAAGTATTTTAGAGATGCTCACTATGCTTTATCTTTGTATTCCCAGAGCTTGGCACAAATTTGACAAGAGTAGGTAGTCAGTAAATGTTTAATGAGTTAATAAAGTAAGGGCCAGTCGCTCATATTTCTATGAGAAGGATTTGTAAACACCTGTGAAAGGTGAACCTGTGTTTGTGCACCCTGTGTGGCATGCAGGTATGTCAGCTCTTCTGAGAGAGGTCAGTTTCTACTCAGTTGTGAGAGATGAGGACTTTTATACCTGCTGGCAGGGCAAGATGTGTGTGCCAGCCAGAGGGGTTTCCGAATGAAGTGTAACGGCACCCCTGTGAGGAGAGGGATCAACTCCTGTGGGAAGTGTGAGGAGGGGTTCCCTGATGCAGCCCCACCCCCTCCTTCCCTCCCCGACCAGATGCCTCCAGAACTACATCCCGGCCCAGAGCCTGACGCTGTCCTGTCCAGTGTGTCGGCAGACGTCCATCCTCCCGGAGCAGGGCGTCTCGGCACTGCAGAATAACTTCTTCATCAGCAGCCTCATGGAGGCCATGCAGCAGGCACCTGATGGGGCCCACGACCCCGAGGACCCCCACCCCCTCAGCGCAGTGGCTGGCCGCCCCCTCTCCTGCCCCAACCATGAAGGCAAGGTGGGCCCAAGCAGGCCCAGTGAGGCCAGGACTTGGGGTGGAAGGGGAGGAGAGGTTGGGGGAGGGGGCCGAGTGGCTGTGGATGAGAGGTGTTTCTCTGGATAAGTGGTCCAGGTAGGGGGCACACCTGGAAGGTGAGGGGCAAGGAGGACAGATGGGGGTGGGGAGGGGCAAAGAAGTGTGATGTCTAGCCGTTGCCTGACTGGAATCTTTATGCTGCCAGACGATGGAGTTTTACTGTGAGGCCTGTGAGACGGCCATGTGTGGCGAGTGTCGCGCAGGAGAGCACCGAGAGCATGGCACCGTGCTGCTGCGAGACGTGGTGGAGCAGCACAAGGCCGCTCTGCAGCGCCAGCTGGAGGCAGTGCGCAGCCGGTAGGCACATGGTGGGGGCCTGGGCTGGTGGGTGGGGCCATCAGAGGTGATGTCTCAACAGGGGTGGGGAGGCCTCAGGGAGGGGATCTCCTGAAGAAGGAATGGCTTGGTACGGGCACTTCAAGCCACCACAGAATGAGATATTTTCCTTCCCCAGACTGCCACAGCTGTCCGCAGCTATCGCCTTAGTGGGGGGCATCAGCCAGCAGCTGCAGGAACGCAAGGCAGAGGCCCTGGCCCAGATCAGCGCAGCCTTCGAGGACTTGGAGCAAGCGCTGCAGCAGCGCAAGCAGGCGCTGGTCAGCGACCTGGAGGCCATTTGTGGGGCGAAGCAGAAGGTGCGTCCTTCATCCTTCCCTACCACCATCCATCACAAGATGGCCTTATTGCCTCCATGTGTCCCCTGCTTTCCAACCTGCGCACCGGTTTCCCTAGTCTATAATTTCTGCCTCCTGACGTGGCCCCACAGGTCACGTCACACTACCCCCTTGTATTTCTTTCATGCCATAGTACTAAAAGTTCATTAGGAATCACGGAGACACCGCCCCTCCAGTCTTCTCATTCAGCCCACCCCTATTGCCTCCTCAGGTGTTGCAGACCCAGCTAGACACACTGCGCCAAGGTCAGGAACACATTGGCAGTAGCTGCAGCTTCGCGGAGCAGGCCCTGCGCCTGGGCTCAGCTCCGGAGGTGTTGCTGGTGCGCAAGCATATGCGAGAACGCCTGGCAGCCTTGGCAGCGCAGGCCTTCCCAGAGCGGCCCCACGAGAACGCGCAGCTAGAACTGGTCCTCGAGGTCGATGGGCTGCGGCGATCCGTTCTCAACTTGGGCGCGTTACTCACAACTAGCGCCACTGCACACGAGACAGTGGCCACGGGAGAGGGCCTGCGCCAGGCACTGGTGGGCCAGCCTGCTTCACTCACCGTCACTACCAAAGACAAGGATGGGCGGCTGGTGCGCACCGGCAGCGCAGAGCTGCGAGCCGAGCTCACGGGCCCGGACGGTACACGCCTTCCTGTGCCAGTGGTGGACCACAAGAACGGAACGTACGAGCTGGTGTACACAGCGCGCTCCGAGGGCGAGCTGCTCCTCTCAGTGCTGCTGTATGGCCAGCCGGTGCGCGGCAGCCCCTTCCGCGTGCGTGCCCTGCGTCCCGGGGACCTGCCACCTTCCCCTGATGACGTCAAGCGTCGTGTTAAGTCCCCTGGTGGCCCAGGCAGCCATGTGCGCCAGAAGGCAGTGCGGAGGCCCAGCTCCATGTACAGCACAGGCGGCAAGCGGAAGGACAACCCCATTGAGGACGAGCTCGTGTTCCGCGTTGGTAATGATGGCAGGGGGCAGAACCAGTCAGGGGTGGGCTCAGGCAGGGGGCGAGGCAGAGAGGGCAGGGAGTTTCAAAGTGACCTGTGAGTGAGTTCTTCTGTTTTTCTGCATCCGTTTCTCACAGGCAGCCGTGGAAGGGAGAAGGGTGAATTCACCAATTTACAGGGTGTGTCTGCAGCTAGCAGTGGCCGCATAGTGGTAGCTGACAGCAACAACCAATGTATTCAGGTGAGCACCTGTCCAGCTCCCTCAACACCAAAATGAAGGCCCTCCAGCTATAGCCTCCTGAAGAAAAGGGTGTATCGTTCACCTCCTGAAAGATGAAACCTACATCGTATCTTTCCATGAAGAACAATAAATCATAGCACCGCCTTTCACTCACCCACTTGCAGCCTCACCCCTACTGGCCACAAGGGTAACCGCATTCACAGTTAGGCACCTGGGTTCACTGTGCTGGCAGCCTCTACCTCCCAGGAGGTGACTCAGACCAGACCAGCTCCTCAACCCCAAAGATCTGGTTCATTCTTCCTTCCCTTCTGCCTCCATTTGAGCCTCCACCTGGCTGGCTAACTTTCCTTTTCACCATCACCTAGTCGGGATGCAGGCTCTGACCCGCCCCCCTCTATCTTCCAACATACCTTCTTGGCTCCAGAATATATCCTGTGGGCACCAGTCTCTGAAAACATCCGGTTGACTAGACAGTCAAATGGGGTTAAGTTGTAAAAAGGAGTGTCTTCAGTGGCTAGACCATGGTCTAGTGTACCCTCACAAGTGGCCCTGCCCCTGGTCCTCCCAGCCCCTCACACACCTGATTAAAGCATCCACCATGCAAATGGACATGACCCCTGCTTCACTTCAAGCTCTTTAAAGCCAGAAAATGTGGTTTTCTCTGTTTACTCCTTATAATAAATCCAAAGCCTAGTGGCGGGCACCAGTGTGTGCGTAGACATACAGCAAAGCAGTTGAAAGCTCAGGCTCTGAAACCAGACACCTGGCCTTGAATCTTAGCTCTTCCACTTACAAGTCATGTGACTTCTCTGAGCTTCAGTTAACTCATGTGTAAAATTAGGAAAAGAATACCTCACAGGGTTGCTGGGAGCATTAAGTGACAGAATGTACCGTGCCTGACACCTACTGAACCTTCTAATGTTAGTTACAAATATCATAGTCCAGGTGGAGGCTGTCAACAAAAGCCAGGAGGTGGGAGAGTGCTGGAGGGGGTCCTTCAGGGAACTGCAAGAATCCCGGAGGAGCTGGAGGCAGATTACTATTAGGAGCCAAGTAGCTGAGGTCACATTGAGTTTATCTTGTATGGGATTGTTCCTAACTACCCTGAACTTCAGTTCTTAGAAGTACTTTATCAGGTAGCAAAATTTTTCCCTCAAGATCCTTACTTCACAAAACCTATAAATTTAAACTTCTTACTGACCCAGCGCGAGTACCCTTGTCATAGATCCAGCTCTGCCAAAGGTCTGTCACTTCAATGTCAGATCTCTCTGGCCCTTGCTTTCCACCTAGCGGGCCGGAAGTGCCAGGAACTCTTCCCTGCCCGTATTCCCAGTCTTGTATTTCTAGCCAGCCTTTATTTCCATCCTAATTGCTAGGAGCAGAGGAATGGAGAGGCCCAGCTCAGCACAGGGAGATTTTGGACACAGCCTGGATAGTGAGGAGGAGACGGGCGGCAGAGGGGGGTTGCCGAGGCCCCACTTAGTCACTCCCTCCACTCTAACTCTTTCTTCCTCCTTGTGCCAGCCCAGGGTGCTTTCTGGCACGAATGTTGAGATTTGGGAAACCTTCCCTGGTGACGTACACAGGAGCTCTCACATGCACAGAGTAACGGGAGCCGCTCTGTCTCTCCAATGAGGGGCTGTGCTTGTCCACTGTTTCAGGGCGGGGAATCGAGAGGAAGGGCCTGGGATAGCCCCCTTCCCTTCCAACCACTTGGCACTCCTACAGCAGTCTTTGCTCCACTCCCATCTGCACCCCAGCTTCCTAGCTGCCAGGAGCCAGACTCGGATCCCAAAGCTGAGTTTCTGCTTTTCTTACTCTGGGGATCTCGCACCTGGTATGGGCTGGGCTCCCAGATGGACTGTGAACTGCACCCCTCAGTTCATGAGGATTGGGGTCCTCACGAACTTTTCCTCCTTTGGACCCATCTGTGGTGGAGGCTGGGTGAAGAATTTAACTTGTATATTTGATTGGACAATTTATGTAATTGAATTAGTCCAGAAATTTTATCAGTTCTTCTGTGAAAACTTGCTCATTTCCTTCAGGCAGACAGTCACATTCTCTTCTGAGCTCTTCAGCCTTTTGCTAAAACACTTTTCATACTTTACCAGACACTGGCTTGTTTTAAAGTTTTATTCTCTGTCTCCCACTAGTCTCAGATTCTGAATTTACTTAGTGCTACTGTGATATAGCAGAGAGATGTTAAAGACCAGACTAGGGCACCAGCAGATTCTAGAAATGTTAAGGAAGCAAATACAGCAGGTTTTGATGAGCTGTCAGATGTTAGTGGAAAAGGAGGGATCAGGAATGGCGGGACTTGGTCCACTGAGTGGGTGGTGGTGTCATTCAAAAGCAGGTCTAGGTATATGATGATGAATTAACTGTTGCACGTGTTGTATTTGAGGTTGCTGTGTGGCATCCAAGTGGAGATGTCCAGTTTTAGTCTGAGATTGAGCTGAGGAACTCATTCATTTGTTGAATGTCTGCTGTGTGCCAGTTTCTATATCAGTGCTGCCAACGCAGCAGCGAAGAACAGACACAGTCCTTGCCTCACATGGAACTTACATTCGTAGAAGAGGACAAAGATATTTATAGAAGTGATGGTTGTTATGAAGAGCTGTAAAATGTATATCATGGAGACCTAATTGTTTGTGAATACATTGATTCAGGGGTGGAGCTGGTCATTAAAGGCTTCTCTGAAGAGGTGACCTAGAAATTTTGAGAATCAAAAGATGAATAGGAGTTGGCCAGATGAAAGGAGTGGGTTAGGATAGGACAGGAAGAGTAAGACATGTCCCCACACACCCCCCACCCCCAAACCTCATCAGTTTTGAGCTGGAACTGAGCTGCTCAGACTGGAGGAGGCACATGCATAATCTCATTGCTGCTCTGGGGGTATTTCCGTCTCTCTCACATCAACTCTTCAGTCTGTGGTCTCTCCCTTCTCATGCCAGCAAATGCTGTCCCATCGCAGGGGATCAGGGCAGAAAGGGTGAGGATATGGTGGAAGGTCTGCATCAGGAGGGGTGTTTCTTGGTGAGACCAGTTCAAACAGTCCTGCAGGCCTAAGAGATAGGGATGGGGTGAGGGGCAGGGGGACCAGTCCTGAGGAGGGAAAAGGTCTGATCAATGCTTAAGACCAATGGCCAGAACTTGAGTTACCCATGGCTCTTGGCTCCGATTCATCTTATGTCCCTAGAGCCTATCACAAAGCATTGTGTGAGACTTATCCAGTGAGTACTGAGTAATGGCTTCGCTGCAAAGGAGAAGCAAGAAGGCTTAGCTATACAGGAGAAGAGCATCAAAAGAGGCGCTTTTAGGATGTGGAGACCTGAGCATGTTGGGCAGCTAAGGTGGAGGAGGTAGGAGAGGGTGAGAGGTTGAAAGTGTCACTGTTGGGAAGGAAGGCTACCTCTCCTTGTCAGCTCCACAGCCTGGAAGGGCTAATCCTTGTCTATTTCCTCCCCTCCCCCACCCTGTTTGTCTGCTACCAAGTCTTGCTGAGTCTATCTCTTATTTGTCTCTTGAGTCCATCTGCTGCCCTCCAGCAGCGCCCTGGTCCAAGCCATCATCACTTCGCACCTGGACTGCTGCAGCTGCCTCTGACTGGTTGGCTGGCTTCCAGTCTTGACTCCTCCCTTCAGCCGGAGCACTCTTTCTTAAAAGCTCTAACGTGTTTTTTTGGTTTTTTTTCTGACACTACCAAGCAGTTCTCCAATTTTAGTGGACACTGACCAGGTGTTTTAAGAATTTTACTCTATTCTGACACTATGTACCTGGAGATAGTGTCACATCCCACAGGTTAAGGATTCATTGTCATAAGACTGCCTCCACTTCAGATACCAGTCACAAGTCAGGTCATCGTCACCTGTGCATTGACCAACCTGCTATAAATCGAAAGTTCCCACAACCCCCTGCTTGGGTTTGATTAATTAGCTGGAGCGGCTCACAGAACTCAGAGAAACGTTGGCTCATGTTTACCAGTTTACCATGAAGGATTTGATGAAGAATACAGATGAACAGCTAGATGAAGAGGTGCACAGGGCAAGGTCTGGAAGAGTCCCTAGTGCAGGAACTTCTGTCTCCGTGGAGCTGGGGTGCACCGTCCTCTCAGCACCAGCCCAGAAGCTCATCAAATCTTGTTCAAGGGTTTTTATAGAACTTGCGTGCTGTCGCGCACACACCCACACACACCTTCCCAGAGGTTGGTGGGTAGGGTTCTAAGTTCTGACCCTTTAATCATTTGGTCTTTCTAATGACCAGCCTCATCCTGGGCTATCTAGGGTTCCCACCCTAGGTCACTGCAGTAGCATAAGTTCAGAAGGTTCCCCTTTCAATGACAAAGAACACTCCTATCACTCAGGAAATTCCCTGGCTTTGAGGAGCTCTATGTCAGGCACTGGGAACAAAGACCGAATACATTTCTTATTATACCACAAAAGCAAATATCTTGTCACTCCCCTGCCCAGGAATTTTCAGTGAACCCTCATTACATCCAGGATAAAACCTGGCTCCTGTTGTTCATGGGAGTGCCCCTTCTGGACTCTGTGCCTTTTCCATACTGTCCACTCTGCTGAAATGCCTTTCCTCCTGCTTCTTGATTTTCCAACTCCCGTTTCTCTGTTGGTATCCTTTTTGGCTATTAGCTCAGATACCCTCTTTTCTTGGAGCCCTTTCCCTCACCCCTCGCCCTCACCCCTTTCATATTCTTACAATCCCACTCAACACCTCTGCTGCATGTCCCCTAAGGTCTGCAGCCTTGTCTGATTCTTCTCTGTGGCCCTGACATGGTGTCATTAGTGCTTGTTGAATGACTGAATGAATGGGGGGGTCTCCTCCCTCAGGGTCCTGTTCCGTTCCCTCTGTGCCCACAGTCTCTCCCCTCCTCCCCCTCCCTCCCTTGATCCTCTGCTCCAGGTTTTCTCCAATGAAGGCCAGTTCAAGTTCCGCTTTGGGGTCCGCGGGCGCTCGCCTGGGCAGCTGCAGCGCCCCACAGGTGTGGCAGTGGACACCAACGGAGACATTATTGTGGCAGACTATGACAACCGTTGGGTCAGCATCTTCACCCCTGAGGGCAAGTTCAAGGTGAGAACCTTACTGTCACTGCACTCTGCACCCCTGGTGATCAGCTGAAGTGACCATTCTAGTGCCTTCTGGTGGTCAGTCCTGGATTGGTCCATCCTCAGCCCAATGTTCTGCTTTGGTGCCAGGATGGGACTATTCTCCCCAGCAGTCAGGATAAAGGCCCTAAAGCATATCTCCTTTCTCCAGACCAAGATTGGAGCTGGCCGCCTCATGGGCCCCAAGGGCGTGGCTGTAGACCGCAATGGACATATCATTGTGGTCGACAACAAGTCTTGCTGCGTCTTTACCTTCCAACCCAATGGAAAGCTGGTTGGCCGTTTTGGGGGTCGTGGGGCCACTGACCGTCACTTTGCAGGTATTCAAAACAACTCAGACATCTATTTTGATTCTCCAGTCCCAGAGAACCCCCTGGGTATCCCAGCTCTAATGATCCCTCCTCCTGGGTCTTGGCCCTAGAGAACCACCTCCCTTCACTGTACCTTAGCATCATCATCCCAGAGACCTGACCTATTTCCTAACACCCCAGCTTTGTCATCGCAGGAATTCTTCCCCATCCCACTTGGTATCCCAGCTATAACCCTAGAGACCACTTTATATTTTCAGGGCCCCATTTTGTGGCTGTGAACAACAAGAATGAGATTGTAGTCACGGATTTCCATAACCATTCAGTGAAGGTCAGTGTCTTCCCTCACCTTTTTCCCCCCTTGAGCTCATTCATTTGCACACTAAACATTTATGGCCTGGCTACTTTGACCCAGGCACTATGCTAGACGTGATGGGAATACAGCGATAAGTCAAGCAAACACTTACTTTGCCTTCTTAGTTATAGTCTAGTAGAGAAGAGTTAACCAGGATATTACAACATGATGTGATAGATTCTGTGATAAGGCAGTTTCGGGAAATGCGAGGGCATAGCAGAAGCATTTGGCTCAGGTGAGACTGAAAATGACCCTAAGCACCATTGGTAATTAGCCAGAAGGTAGAGAAAAAGGAGAGGATTTGAAGCAAAGGGTACCAGAGGAGCCAAGAACTGGAGGTGGGAACCCTTACAGTGTGTTCATGAAACTACAAGTAATTCAGACTGGGTTGCGAGGGTGAGTCTTATGTGTCCTTTAAGGAGCTTGCTCTCTTGGGGAGCCACTGAAGGATTGCAGGGGGTACAGCAGGTGATATGGTCCTGTGTGTTTTAGAAAGATCACTCTGGCTGGGGCAAGACTAGAGGCAGGAGGATCAATCTTTTGCAATAATCCAGATAAGGACCACTGCAGTGGCAATATATACATAGGGCACAGGTTTGAGATAGAATCAGAGACTGTGTCAGTTTATGGGCTGTCGAGCAGAGGAGAAGGTGGAGTTGAGAATGACTCGTGGCCAAATGGCTGTTGCCAGTCACTGAAAGAGAACTCAGAACTGGTTTCCCAGGGACGGTGGGCTGTTAGATTTTGATATGTCCCATCAGCTGGAGATGTCCCGTAGCAGTGGGGTGCATGAGTGGGAAGCCTGAGAAGAACTGAGCTGTAGCTGCAGATCTGGGAGTCCTCAGCCCTGGGGCTTCAGCCCCTCCTCCTCTAAGGCCTTGTCCTCTGCCTGAGGCCAGGTCCCCAGTCCCCAGCCCTTTGCCCTGCCAGGTGTACAGTGCCGACGGAGAGTTCCTCTTCAAGTTTGGCTCCCATGGTGAGGGCAACGGGCAGTTCAATGCCCCCACTGGAGTAGCTGTGGACTCCAATGGGAACATCATCGTGGCTGACTGGGGCAACAGCCGCATCCAGGTGAGGAAGGCCCAGGGATGGCACGAGGGTGTGGTTTCCTTCTGTGTCCATGCACACATACACCCCCAAAATTCATCTCATTGGCCCGATCTTACCTCTCCCTCATTCTCCACTCTTTCCACAGGTGTTTGACAGCTCCGGCTCCTTCCTATCTTATATCAACACGTCTGCAGAGCCACTGTATGGCCCACAGGGCCTGGCACTGACCTCGGATGGCCACGTGGTGGTGGCCGATGCTGGCAACCACTGCTTTAAGGCCTATCGCTACCTCCAGTAGCTGCACAGGGGCCCTGCCTGGCTAATGGAGGGACGGACATTGGGGTGATTGGACAGGAGGGTCTGGCCCGCAGGTGGGCGAGACCCGGCAGCACTGAATGTGGGCTGTGGGCGTGGGTGCGCCTGGTGCCCTCCCTCTCCCCGTCTCCCACCCCACGGTTGCACTTTATTTATTCGGTTCTTGCTTTGGTGACTGGGTGGGCCTGGACTGTGGTCCCAAGGACGTGTGCAGAGCTTCACCCTACCCTCTTTACACACCTCCCTTGTCCCCTCAGTCTGCTCCCCACCTCCCATATTGGGGCCAGAACAGCCTCTTATTCCAGGGCAGAAGTCCCTCTGGTTGTCTCCCTACCACCCCATACACACTGACAGAGACAGCAATACCCCACCCCTCATATTAAATAAATGTGTTCGCCACGTGGTTTTGTTGTTTTCTTGTGGGATGGAGCTATGAGGGGATGGGATGGTGGGACTAGCTCTGGACTAAAAGGTAGGCAGGAAGGCAGGCAGGCATGGCACTTGGATTCCCAAATGGGTCCTGATGTTCTGAAGCTTCAGGAGAGGAGAGCAAGGGAGGGTGAACCCCTGGGATCTGGAGCCACTTGCCAAATCCCCACCCCCAGGCCCTGCATTTTCTGCAGAAATAGTAAGTCCTTTGGCTATCCACCTTCATGCTGAGAAGAGCCTGGGATAAGGACCCTTGCCCTGAACACAGCCAGCACCTATAGGAAGGACATTTCAGGGTGTGATGGCAATCCTTGAGGCCGGGCCTGGGTTAGAGACCTGGGACTAGCCCAGGTGGAAGCTGCGTGTGGGAGACTACATGGCCAATTTTGGAGCTTGGTCCTGAAGCGCTGGAGCCCTGCTTCATCCTCCTGCTTTCCATTCCAAGATTGCTGCCCTTTTCCCACAGTGCTATGACAGTCCTAGCAACCCCTCCTGAGCTCTAGTCTGCCAGGGTTTTGCTGCCAATTCCGGAGCTAATTACAGTCAGCACTCAGTGATTTGGAAAGTAGGGACTATGATTTTTTCGCTCTACAAAAGGCTGAGACTCAGAAATAGGGCATGTTGCTGATGAATAGCAGAGCCCAGACCGGAATCTAGCTGTTGTACTCCTAACTGGTAAGTTGTAGCACTTATTCCTATGCCCCTTGTACCTAGTGTGGTAACTGGCAGAGGAGGCTCTCGGTGAGATTTGGGGAGTGATGGATCTGAGAAGGTTGGTTGTGCGAGATCATGGGAAAGCTCAAGACGTCCTGGTGTAGCACCAGGGGCTAAATGGGAGGCCTGTCCATGCACCTGTGGAAGACCGTGGGGGCTTTGCAGAGATCAGGGGGGTACCATATGGACCGCATGGAAGTCTCATGTTCGCCTCCCTGGTCTTTGTCTCCACTGGTTGGGATCTAGCGGGCAGGTGGAGGGACAGATGCCCTCCCTGAAGGTTCTAGAGCCAAGTGTTTTTATAGGACCTGTACTTGTGGTCCTGATTATGAGTAGGATTGCCTGAGGCCATGCTCTGGCCAGCAGAGATAGGTGCTCCATCATCAGTCACTCAGCACCAGTGGAGACTTCCCTGAGAGCTCTCAGGTGATGGTCTGTTTCTCGCCTGCACTCTCGTGAGCAAAGCGCCAGCAGTCACGTGAGGATGGAGGCTCCAGGTTCCCAGCCCTCAACCTCTTATTCTTATAGGTGTACATTCTAGACACCTAAAGGTAGCAGGGGAATAAAATGGCAAAAAATATGAACTTCCTTGGCTGGGAAGTTCCAGATGCTCCCCTAGCGGCCTGAGAACAGGCTGCTGGGGCCAATTCCAGAGATACCAGATTAGGTAGACTGTCTAAGCTATGCAGAAGGTGTCTCAAGGTAGGATCACTCACTTCCTCCTAGACAAGATCACTGTGGGCATTTTCTTCCCAATTCACACCTTGGAACCCAGAAGTAGGTGGAAGTGGTGTCTGACAGTGGAGGCTATGCCTTGGCTTAATTGCCTCAGAGTACCTGCGGGGACAGGCAAGAAAGTTATTCTGTGGTCTTGACAGAGCTCACATCCTGCTTATACAGGATTGCCTGGTGCTCAGAACAGCACTATGGCTATGTCTGGCCTGCAGGTTCATTTATTCATTCAATGAGTACTTCCAAGCACTTGTGGGTCAGAGTGGTGGGAATATAGATGGAAATGGTCTGGGCCCTCTGGAGCTTATAGTTTACTGGGGAAGGCAGGCAACCAAGTAAACACATGGAATTAAACGTGAAATGACAGTTGTGTTCAAACTGTGAAGGAATGGAATACAATAAATAAAAATAGAGAATATGGTGTTAAGGAGGGTGTGCAAGGAAGGCCTCCTTGAGCAGTGACCTGCAGGTGGGGGGAAATGGGGTGGGTAGAGAACCCCTCCATGTTAAGAAGTGGAGGTTGAGGTCTCTTTCCAATGGTGGAGTCTGAAGAAGATGCGCAGAAATGGCACCTCACAAGGGGAAGGAAAAGAAGGAAGAACAGTCATCAACCTCAGATCTCAGGTAGCTGAAGGAGAAAATGTATTTGGTGTCTGCCACATCTTTCACATTCTTCCATTACACTTGTCCATGTTGCAGTCTTTCTGGTGAGGAACCCATCTGCCATGTGATTGGTGGGGTAAAGGTAAAGGCCGACCGAGATGAGGCCTCTCCGTATGCCGCCATGTTGGCTGTCCAGGATGTGGCCCAGAGGTGCAAGGAGCTGGGCATCTCTGTCCTCCACATAAAATTCTGGCCACAGGAGGAAACTGGACCAAGACCCCCGGACCCGGGCCCAGTCAGCTCTCAGAGCCCTTGCCCACTGGGGAACAAAGGTCAGAAGGATTGAGGATGTCACCATTATCCCCTCCAAGAGTACTCACAGGAAGGTGGGTCACCAAGGTCACCATCTGTGAACAGGACTCCTCAAATCATTGTTTTCTGTTAATAAATTGCCTTTGTATGAGAAAAAGAAAGTGGAGATTTCCAGACAAAGGAAGAAGGTACAAAGGTCCTGAGGGGTCAAGATCTTGGTGGGTTGGAGGACCTGAAAGGAGGCTACGGTGATTGCAGTGGAGGATGGTGGAGGGAGAAAGGAAAGCCACAAGTGTGGAGAGTCAAGCCTGAGTGGGATCATTGAACTCAGGTAAAGACTTTGGATCTGAGTTGGAGTGTAACAGTAAACCACGGAAAATTTAAGTGATGAGGATGAAAAGATGAGGACACAGTGACTGTGGGTTGGGAAGAAAAGTGAGAATGGAAAACAAGAAAATTGAGCATCTCTAAACTGTTCCTCTTGAAGACTGTGGATACCTTAAAACCATCTATGGTCTTCCAGTTCTAGGAATATTTTCTAAGAAAATAATTGGGCAAAGGCATGAAGAGGTGTGTGTACCAAAGATTATCACTTTATTCAAAATAGAAAAATAACTCCCCCCTAAAACCTAAATGTCCATCAGCAAAGAATGGTTATATGAAATTTTGCTTAAACATATAATGGGATGGTATGTACCCTTTTAAAATGCTGATATCTGAGATACACTGTTAAGAAAAAAAGAAGTTTTATAAATTTTTATCTTTGTGTTAAAGAGGATGTTGTAAGAATAGAAAAAGGCTGGAATAGATAAAATGTTAATGGTATCCTCCGGTTAGCAGAATTAAAACTGACTTTTACCTTCAAGAAAAAAAAAAGACTTTTGAGCAGGAGTATCAGGTAGTTTCAGATATGCTTTTGAAGATGACCTTGGCTGCTACAAAGAATGTATTGTGGGGGGAAGGGGAGGCAGGGAGGCACAGGCTATTTCAGCAGTTAGACAAGAAAGGATGGTATTTGCACTGTGAGGGAGGCGGGAAGAGGCGGACAGATTTTAGGTCTAATTAGAAAGTAGGAACAACAAGATTCAATACTTATTAAACACATATAGTGTTTCAGGCACTGCGCTAGGTGCTAAAGATATAGAGGTAAACAAGTCACGTAAAATCCTTATCCTGTTCATTCAGGCAGTACGGTGGACAGTGGGGTGCTGAAGCGGTTTGCACTGGCTTACAAGAGCTCATTGTCAAATTTTCAGGAATTTTAACAGCTGGTTGTTGAAACCCAACCATTATTAAAGATTAAATTATGTAAACTTAAAATTAAATATGTTTCATTAAAATCAAAGATAAATGCTCAAAATTCATCACTTCCTAATTATTTTACTGCATTTTACTATGACCTTTGCTCTTAATATCTATCATATCTGCATGGTGGAAATATCACATAGGAAGTAGCATATTACTGTGCATTTCTTCCCAACTGCATGTTTGGTGATGTCTTATTGGTAGCTTCAAGTTGGCCATGATATTTACACCACAGAAATGAACAAATGTTACAAGTCAGGGCTTTTATCCTTCTAGACATCTGGCTTTTAAACATGGACCAGCATACCCCTTAATAGGGTACAGAACACACTCCCAGGAGTCAGGCAGCCAGAGCTTAATCATGGCTCTACCACTTGCTTACAGGGGGATTTGGCTAAGATGCCTAGTATAGGTATCCTCATTTGTAAAATGGGACTAATGTTTACACACACACACACACACACACTGACACACACATATATAAACATTATATAAGCACTTGATAGGGATTATTTCATTAAATATATAAAACTTCATGAAATAATCCCTATCAAGTGCTAAGCACAGTGCCAGGTGCATACATGTGCCCACAAAGATGAGCAACTTATTGTTATAATGACTTATTCATAGAGAAACAAGAATGGACTATGTAGGAAAGCCCATTATAGACAGAGCAAGCAGAAAAAACCTGCATGTTGGAGGAGTCATTTGGGAGCAGTGAGCTCTTTTTGGTGCCTGGAACTTTATCCCTAAGCTTTCTCAGCTTGGGGACAGGACGAATCCAGTCTCTGCTCCCTGGAGCTCACAGCCCTGGGCAGCAGGTCTAGCACACCAGTCAGTGCTCAGTGGCCCAAGAGAAACGACTGAGGTCAGAGAACTCGGATCAGCAGGAGGGCAGGCTGGACAAAACCATTCCAAGGAACAGTGTGTAGGTCAGTGTGTAGTTTAAATGTGGTCCCTGACAATGCAATAGGAAACTTTGTCCATGAAGACACGGGCAGGTCTGCCTTCAGACCGTTTAGCTGGGTGGGGTCTGGGGCGGGGGCAGAAAGCTGCTGATTAGGAGGACTGAGAAGACTACACGGAAAAACAGATAGTTGGATTTTTCTGGGCTTGAATTCCCAAGGAAATCAAGCAAGAAACCGAGGGCCCCCAACTCACCCTGGGCAGCAGAGATTTACAGAGGAAGCAGTTGTGCCACTGAAGCCTCAGCGGTGTGAGGGAAAATGCTGGGAGAGCCTATTTCAGGAAGGAAAAACTCCTGGGCTCTGGCCTCCGGTTGAAGGGTGGGAGCGCACTGATACTTGAAGCCTCCAGGGGGCGCTCAGGCCCAAGTTGAAGATCACTTTGTTTTCAGCTCAGGTCAGAAAGCTGGGAAGGACTCCAGGACAAGAATAAATGCCACCTCAAGTGAGAGGAGAAGCAAGGGCAGACGGATCTTGGATTCTCTGAGAGGAGTTGCCTGTGCCCTGTGACCAGCACCAGATGGACAACATATCTACAACCAAGGTTTCTGAACAGAGAGTCCTCTGCCTCTCTGCTCCTGCTCAGAACTTGAGCTTCAGCCTGAGTTGCCTGCCATGCAGAAGATTCTGCTGGCCTACTCCTGGAGTGGGGAGGAAGGCTCCTATTATGGTATCTGAGCCATCTTAGGGTAGACACGCGAATTAGGAAACAGGAAAAAGAGGTCATAAAGCCCTCTTCTGGGATAGTGCAGGGGTGCTGTGAAGGAACCACAGCTGTGTGGGGAAAAAGAGGCCAAACTGAAAACCTGTCATCCAGTATGTGTGCTATCTCCCCGTGAAGAGCCATGTCGGGCCAGAGGGGAGGCCGCATCCCGGTACCAGCAGGTCTGAGCAGAGCCCTGATACAATGACTGCTGAAGACCCTCCTGTGGGCTTTCTGTTCTACAGAGTGTTAGTGACTCAGCCTCAGCGTGAAAGCTTCCATCACCAGCAGGCTCTGTGAAATCTGTAGGACACACAGACACAGTTCTGGATCTAAAAACAGTTGTTGAGGGGGTTGCTGATGCAAGGTGCTCAGGAGGGAGAATCCCAGGATAGTTCTACAATATTTTAGAGGCTGAGAGTGGAAGAAGAGGTGAAGGGGATTTGGTAGTAGTGGTTTCCAGAGCCCAGTGCTCAGCAGCTGGGGTGGTGTGGGGGGCATGGGGGGAGCAGAACCAGGCAGGACACCTGCAGAGTGGAGAAGGTGGTTGTTGGGCATCTGCTGTAGGGGCTGTGGCATTGCCCATGCCGCCAAGGGCTTGGGGAGTCCAGCTTTGCCCACTAACCACTGGAGAGGAATGATGCTAACGAGGCACATTTTCTTTTGTGAGTCAGGAGAGGACATTGAGCCTGACGGCAGAGGCCTGGTGGTATGTTGTTCCATAGGCCCCAGAAACCTTTGTTTTTCTGTTGGGAGGAGGCTTTTCAGAGAACAAAAGGGATGTGAGACCTTTGCTGAGGTTGTATAGGGATATGTTAGGGTCATGGAGCCACCTGAGAGGAATCAGGACCCTTTCAGGCAGCGCTAGTGAAATAGAGGTCCTGGAACCAGTCAGCCGGGCCCATAACAGACTCTGCTTATATTTATCTTCAGCCTCAGCAGGGAGTCTCAGTTGAAAATGGGGCAGGCTTTGAGAGAGGCCCCAGGGAATACTGAAGATGGCAGGCACTAGAGATCACAGGTGAGTTCCCAGAACTAGAAGAAGAGAGGGATGTGGGACTGGGATGTTATGCCTGGTGACCAGCACCAGGATGGCCAACATATCCACAGGAAAGACAAACAAGACCATGCAATAAAGGGCAGTAACAACGGGACCTGTGACCCCTCCATCCAATATGCCTCCCATCATAACACACCCTCAACCCTGATATTCCCCTTACCCCAGGAGGGAAACTGTAGGAAATTTGACTGCAACTAGTCAATACTTGAAATTCATTGTTCATTCAACAGGTATAATTGAACATCTATTATATGCCACAAACTATTTGTAGTGGAGAGAATGTAATAGTAAACAAATAGGTAGACAGATGAAATAACTTCAAGTTTGATTAAGTGACATGAAGGAAACAAACAGGTTTGAAATGGCTGGGTAGAGTGGCCATGAAGGCTTCATTGAGAAGACAACATTTCAGCAAGAATCAGCTCTAAATATTGTGAAACCCATTACAGTTCTGTTTATTCTGTGCTGGGTAAATAAAGCACTTTTCCCTTAATGTGGAAACTGCCAAGAAAAACTAATTACTAGCAGTGCTCTCTAGAAGTCAGACGCCTCTTCCTGTCCAGTTACTGTCAACCCTTCCCTCCCAGGTGATTTTTGCAAAGCTCTTTACCAGTGGGGATGGGGGCAAGGGTGGAGCTTAGACATAAATGGTGAAATTTTATTGGCTTATCAAGGGCAAAGCTGAAGAGCTTGGGAATGCCCCAGAAAGGTCCTTAGTGGAACTTGGAAATGGATGTTCTTTAAGTCTTTCTAAGTATATTTGTATGTGTGTGATTACTAAGTATATATAAGTATCAGTGTCTTTAGTTGTCTTGGAGCTCAGTACACAAAAATGTTAGTATCCTCCTCTTCTCCCTTCCCGCACTGTAGAGGTAAATCCAACCACAGAAAGGTGACCTTCAATCAATCTATCCACTACCTTGATATCATGGGCAGCCAGATCCATCACCAGGGCAATTAGAGTCACAGCTGGGCATCAGTGGCATGGGCTAGTCACTGCTCAAAAGTCAATGAAGGGGGATGGGGCCTCCTGCCGGGAAGAGTTAGTCCTGGACTCAGATTTCTGTCAAGACCCTGACCTTATTTACACTGATGTAATCAGCCAATATTGCCCTAATCCTGAGAGACAGCTCTTTCCCAGCAGGCTTGCAGGTGGGGGGTGGTGCTGTTGCCATCTCTATAAAGGGAGTTCAGCCAGGTGACCAGAGCTGTCCTGTGGCCTCTCCAGCTCATCATGGCTCGGGCACCGGGATCACCAGTTGCACTGGGGTTGTTGGGCCTCTGCTGGTCTCTGGCCATTGCTCACCCTGTTCCTTCGTGAGTAAAGCTGATGCTGGGGAAGGACTGGAGTGTGGTCTAGAGTGGGATAGAGCCAGCCTTTAGGCCTGGGCAAGTGTGGGGTCAGGAGTTAAGGAAGACAGATTGGGCCCATTGGCCCCAGACATCCCTCTGTTCTCTCTCTAGGACTAGTGCCTCTGGGAGTGGAGCTGAAGGTGAGCATAGGATCAAGCTGAACCCAGATGCACTTGGTGAGGCCCCGACTCCCTCTGTGTCTATCCACCTGGCTATGTCTCTGCATGTTATCACCTGACTGGTCTTTTACTTTGTCATTTCCCCACCTCCACCTCAGAACTCTGCTCAGATGGCTGGACTTTTGATGCTACTACTATAAGTGACAATGGGACCATGCTGTTTTTTAAAGGTAGGAGAGGCAGGGGTTGGGGCATCTGGACTTGAGGCTTGATCTCTTTCACCAAAAGTGTATTATCTATCTGTGGGAAATCTTAGGAATTGAGAGTCTCACCTACAGCTTCTCTGTAACTCTCTCAGTCGGCCAAGACTTTGTTTCCAGTCCCTCAGTGATTGTGTTTTCCAGGGAAGTATGTGTGGAAAGGTTACCAGTTGGCCCGGGAGTTGATCTCAGAGACACAGGAGGATTTTACCAACTCTGTGGATGCTGCTTTTCGCCTTAGTCATGAGGATGTTTTCCTGATCAAGGTACTGCTGTATCAAGGTCAGGGGTGGGCCAGAAAGTGCTGGAATCCACAAAAGAGCCTCTCCCTCAAGTGGCCCTGGCATGAAGCTCTCACCAATAAGTTCCAGGTTTCCGTCCCCTGTGCCTTCTGTGCCTGAAAAAGCTCAGGCTAAGGGGGTGTGTGCATGTGAGCCGGGAAGGCGTGATATTCAATGGCTAGTTTTCAGTCCTAATGTTTGTCCAGAGCTCTCTGCCACTCCTCACATTGTGAGCCAACCTTTCCTTTGCGTCAATTTCTTCCCTTGGCATCCATGACCCCTCATCAGGTCCTCTTCATGTGGTGGCCAGGTTGTTCACAATGCAATGGCAGCTGGACCAGGGGTGAGCAAAGGATGAAATGCAGCCCACTGTGCTCATCAAGTCATGTGCCCTGGCCCTGGCTCTGTCTACTCAGAGGAAAGGACACCTTCGCCTAACTTGCACAAAGGCACTATGAAGTTGGGGTGGCCCTCGCTGCCAGCTTTGTTTTCCTTCTGCCTCTTTTCCTGCTCTTTCTCAGGCTTCTTATCCTTGGCTGTCCCTGAGTGTCCCATAGGCATCCGCCCCAACCCTTCCATACACTCTCCCTGGGTGATCTCTACCATTGCCACGGCTCTGAGTACTTTCTATGCTGTGGACACCAGAGCTGGATTTCTCCTTGGAGCTCCACACCTCTCTTTCCAATTTCCAGGCAGACACCTTCGACTTAGATATCCATAGGCACCTGAAATTCAGCATCCCCAAAACGGAACTTAGTATTTTTCTTACAAATCAACCTCTCCTCCTGCATTCCCTATTTCAGTAAATGGCACCACCATGTGCGGGTTCCTGCAAGCCAGGTGCACATGGATCTGGAGATCTGGCCCTTGGTTATCTTTTCAGGTTTATTGCCCATCCCTGCCACAATCACTTTGCCAGGTACAGGACACTGCATGTAGTTCTCCGAGCATGCTCTGTATATGCTGCTCCCTCTGCTGGAGACAACTTTTCCATACTTGTCCATCTGGTAAATAAATCCCTGCTCAGTTTTCAGTTCTTGGCCCAAATGCTTCCTCCTCCATGAAGATTTCTAGAAATTCTCTAGGTGGATTAGGCGCTCCCCCTATATTCCCAGTGTACTCCACACACTCCTGCCTCGATGGTTGCAAAGCTAGGATGGTAGGGTCCTTTCTGCTTTTGTACAGTGAAGTCCTCGAAGGCAGAGACGGAGCCTTGCCATCCCTTTATCCCCTGTGGCTGGTATATAGCAGTCATTCTTAAATCAATAAATGCATGAATAAATAGATAAATGAATGTATATATGGTTGAATGGCTGCAGGATCACTATTTTTGGATGTGTTTTTAGTGTTAATGGTGTTGCAAGTAAGTGTGCCATCGGAGTGTCTGTTGTATGTAGCCAGATGTGTGTGTTATGGTAATAGTGATGGGATTTACACAGAGGGTATACATTTGTGTAAGGGGATAGCACATTGTTGTCCACAGATGGACCGAGAGTGTGTGGGCTGCAGGAGGTTATTGTGTAAGTGCAACAGGTCAAAGATGTCGTGTGTAAGTGCAGGATGGCAGTATGTGGGGGAGCGTGGTTAAAAACAGCGTGCTTCTGTGTCCAGGGAGACAAGGTCTGGCTGTACCCTCCTGAGAAGAAAGAGAAGGGATATCCAAAGCTGCTACAAGATGAGTTTCCTGGAATCCCATCCCCACTGGATGCAGCTGTGGAATGTCACCGTGGAGAATGCAAAGAGGAGGGCATCCTCTTCTTCCAAGGTCAGTCCAGGCTTCCGTAAGAGAGGCTGGGGCAATGGTGGGTCGGTGGGGGTAGAGGTAGCGGTTGGAATGGTGGAGCCACTACATGGCTCCCCAAGGAAGGAGATAGGCCAGTTATAGTCAACAAGTGAAGTGGGGGAAGGAGAGGAAATTACCCTGGGGAGGGTAACCGGGTATAATTCTGCTAAAGTTCCCTGTGACCCTTAGGACTGATCAATGTTTCCTAGTCTTACCTGTAATATTCTTCATGACCAAGTCCCTACTAACCCACTAGCTTCAACTCTCATCATTCTCTTACGTTGAATATGAAGCTCCAGAAACTCTATACTGTTCCCTGTTCACCCAATTTCCTTCATGCTTCAGACTTTCCTCTATTGGAAGTTCTGTTTCCCCCTCTTATGTGCCTTGAACCTTCTGCTTCAGATTTTAGTTTAAGTATCACCTTCTCTGGGAAGTTTTTTCTGACTCTTCCCATGCCCTTTGCTGAGCTGATCACATGCACTTGGCTGCTGAATTTTATTGTACGACCATTCCTTTCAACTGTTTTTCTGCTGGGCTATGAGCTCCATGTGGCCAGGACAGTATCTGGTCCATCCTGGAGCCCAGTGCAAACACAAGGGAGGAAAAGGGCTGGACTTAACAAATGCTTGTTGACTGATTGGACAAAGGTAACCACACGTGGTTCTGGGACTTGGCTACGAAAACCAAAAAGAAGCGTGACTGGCCAGCTGTTGGGAACTGCTCCTCTGCCCTTCGGTGGCTGGGCCGCTACTACTGCTTCCAGGGTAACCAATTCCTGCGCTTCAACCCTGTTACGGGAGAGGTGCTTCCTAGGTACCCTCTGGATATCCGAGACTACTTCATTCCCTGCCCTGGCAGAGGTGAGAAAGCCCCAGCCCCTGGGACTCCCTGGAATCCATCCATATGCCCCAGCTCCCACCTTACCCCCGTGGTGTGAGACTTTGGCCCTTGCCCTAGCCCCATTGCTATCCTGGCTCTTCCCAGTTGGGAAGCCTACACCCCACTAACCCCAGCCATGTCTTCCACCTCAGGTCCCATTCTGACTTCTGGCCCCTATCTTTGTTCCCCTTTGTCTATTTCAACCCACCCCCTCGGCTCCAGGCCACGGGCGCAGGAATATGACTGGCCATGTGAATGGAACCCACTCTGGCTATGGGACTATGCGCTGTAGCCCAAATCTAGTCTTGTCTGCACTGCTGTCTGACAACCATGGTGCCACCTACGCCTTCAGCGGTGAGATACCCGCAAGTCCCCCACCTCTGCCCTCCGCGTACCTCCCATCTCGTTCACAGTCTACCATCTCTGATATATTTCCTCCATGTTCATCACCGCATCCCTTATTTTGTCCCTCAGCTCCCATCCTTGGCATGCCTTTTTTTCATCCCTCTTCTTCTCTGATGCATATTGTTCAACTTGTCTCTCATTGCCCAGGCCTCTAACTCTGCCTCCCAGTACCATCTATGCCCAGGTCTGTGCCCTCTCTGGACCTCTCTGGGTCCCTGTGACTCCTCATATTACCTTTGCTCTTGCATGTCTTGCCGAGTCCTGTGGCTCCCCTTGAGCTTATCCTCAGGACCTCCATCTTTTTCCAGGTGCTTGGCTCCTATGTTCAGGGCTCTGGGAATGGTGTTACCTGGGTATGAGATGTTCCCAGTACAAAAAACAGTCAAGAACTCTTGGGTCCCTTAGACTTTCAGGAGATAGTTTCATTAGCCGAGGTTTCTCCTCTGCGTGACCAGTGGAGACATCTCTCTTTAGACTTGTGGCAATAATTGGCAAAAAGCTGTCTAATGATACCTCGGGATGCTCTGGGGTTAGTCAGGCAGGTAGTGACAAGTGTTGATTCACACGAAAACAGCTTTATGATACAGAGTGAACAACCACATTACACTCGTCCTAAGTCATATGTATGATCTGTGATAACATAGAGCAGTGAAAATCCTTTTTTGCACTAACCCCTGGACAAATCTGATCAGCTATGACTACTAAGCTATAATGAAAAATACACAGTCACAGGGAGAGCACATCCCCACAACAGGAAGACATGCTGTAGTGAGAACATACATCAGTGATGAAACACCTGCAGCGAAAATATAGACCTATACTGAGAATACATGCCATAGTAAAAACACTTAAGTGTCAAGTGAATGAGCAGCTGTGGTGACAGCGTGGGGCCACGGGGAGGGGACACACCACACACACACAGGGGCGGGGAGAGAGATTGAGAAAATGGGGTCACAGGGACCACACAAAGATGTAGCAAGAACACAGCCAAGGAGAGACCATAGAACCTCAAGGCCATGTGGCCATGAATCGAACATAGGTGAACTCCTAAATCAAAAGTATTAGGTATGTTCCATGGCATGGAGAGAACACCATTATGTTAAGAACACCCAGCTGAGGGAGAACTTAACTATCTTGGAGAAAACACCAGTGTGACCCAACTACTCTGCACAGGGATGGCCCTCTCCTCTCTCTGATAAATCTTTCTCTCTTCTCTACCTCATAGCTTCTTGTCTATTCCTTCTTCTTTTCCACAACTTTGGCTCACACATGGGCCACCATGTCTTCTCCACCTTTTCTCTATTCATGATCTTTCAGTCTCAGGTCCAACTGATGCCTCATTTGCCCACTTTTTCTTAGTCAGATTTCCTGAGAGGAGAATATTTTTATCCCAGCACATTAAAGTCGTTGCTGGTCAGCCTATGATGAATGGGTCAGGAACTCATCCCTTAGTCTCCTGCACAAAGAACAGCACAGCTCTGGCTCTCAAAATAAGGGCTGTAAGCAGGGTAGTTTTAGCAGAGGGCGAAGGTGAATATGACATGCCCAGCAAACTGCTATAAAGGTAACTTGTAGCTACTGCAAGAGCGTCAGTAAACTTGTATTAAGAGCCTGATAGGCACTGGGGATAGTTCTAGATACTAGAATACAGTAATCAGCATGGCAGACGGGACACCTACCCTCAGAGAGCCTGCCAGAGAAGGACCAGACAATAAGAAAGATAAGGAAGGAAAGAGAATACTGTTAAGTGGAAGAGAGAGGATTAATAGCTGTGAAGTGTTCTATGAACATCAGAATGTTCCTTATTTCAAAATACCATTTGGAACTGGTATAAATAAATTTAAAAGTCATTGATGTTTTAAAATATAAAATTGTGCCCACAAAACTGTAAAGAAAATAAGACAGGGTAATGGGATAGAGGTGAGGAAAACAATAGGACTCTCCTCTAAAGTGATTTTTTTTTTGAGCTGAGATTTTAGTAATAAAACAGAGGAAAAGCATTTTAGGCAGGGCGAACAGCAAATACTTTGAGGAATCAGGAAAGGAGGCCAGTGTGGATAGGCTGGAGCCTAGTGAAGGAGCAGGTTAGTGGCTTGAAAACAGGTAGATGATTTATGCCTGGTAAGGATTTCAAGTGTAAAAGAAAGCCAGAAGGATTCTTGAACAGTGCTGTGATATGTTCTGACTTATTTTTTTAAAGATCATTCTGGCTTCTTGTGAAATATAAGTCATAGAGGTACGATCGTGTAAGCAGAGAATCAGGCTGGTAGTTCTTGTAGTTGTAGGGATTACAGGTAATGGCAGCTTGGATTAGAATAACAGCAGCAGAGGTGATGGGAGTCAACCAAATATATTTTTTCAGTCAAGCTGGCAGCATTAACCAATGAATTGGGTATCGGTAGGAGTGGGAAAGGGGAAAGAGAGGTTTCAAGAATGGGACTGGTAGCTAGGTGGTTCCTTTTTCTAAAACTGGGAAAGACAAAAAGAAAAAAATAAAGTAATAAAATAAAATTGGGAAAGACTAGGAAAGGAATAAGTGTGTGTGTGTGTTTGGTGGGAGCAGCAATCAGTTTAGGCATGTTGGGTTTCTGGTGCTTTGTGGCCCCAGTGGACAGGTTAGGTAGGCATTTGCATTGGAGCCTGACACTCAAAGGAGAGCAGAAGAGAGCAGACCGAAAGTCATCAGCATGTATTAAAGTCCTGGGCTGGGTAAAACCACCAAGAGAGTGAGTACAGAAAAGAGGCCCAAGGTAGGGGATTACAATATTAAGCAGCAGGCTGAAGAGAAGAGTCAAAAAGATAAGAACATGGGAGAGTCTGGTATCACAGGTGCCAGGATCCAAAAGATATTTAAATAAGGGAGCTGTGAGCAGTCAAACGTTGCTGAGAGGTAGAGTGAAACAGAGAGCGGGTCATGGGACCAGTAGATTGGGCAAAGTTGGAGGACACCGGTGCCCTTGAAAAGAACACTCTCAATGGAGGAGGGAACTAGAAGTGTAAGTGAAGTGGGTTGGGAAAGAAAAGGTAAGTGGGAGCTTAGACAGGAGCTGCCCTGGCTACTCCCTCACTCTCCTGCCCACCCCCACGCCAGGGATCAGAGAGCATTGCCAGGGAGAGAGCACTCATTGGAAGCTTGCTGTGGTGCTTTCCTTTTTACTCTGGTCGCTGTCTGTTATTGTCTAGAGTATCTCTGCATGTGGACATCTGAGAGGCATAGGGAGCCGCCAACAAACCCCATAACATTAGCCTTGGCCACTGGTCTTCATTCTTGCCCTTCTGTCAGGCCCCTGCTCACTCCAGTTCCAATCAGGTCACAGTGCCTAACTTTGCCAATCAAGTCCTTCTCTACTCCCTCTCATGTGCTGTCTTCCCTCTGGGCCTCTGAATACATCCTCTCCTTCCTCTCAGGACTCACCCCCTACATCTGTCCTTGTCTCTTTACTACCTGGCCTTTTACCACCAGTACTAGAGGTGCCTCTGATACCCTACAGGGTCTCACTACTGGCGTTTGGACACTAGCAAGGACGGGTGGCATAGCTGGCCTCTTGTCCATCAGTGGCCTAAAGGTCCTGCAACAGTGGACGCTACCTTTTCCTGGGATGAGAAACTCTATCTGGTCCAGGTATGTGTTGGGAGAGAGGCTTGAGGTAAAGACTGGGAGAATATCCAGCTCTTTGCTGATTAACATATTTTGTCCTCCAGGGCACTCAGATATACATCTTCCTAACAAAGGGAGGCTATACCCTAGTAGATGGTTATCCAAAACGGCTGGAGAAGGAATTAGGGAGCCCTCATGGGATCAGCCTTGAGGCTGTAGACGCAGCCTTTGTCTGCCCTGGATCTTCTCGACTCCACATCATGTCAGGTGAGGGGCATCTGGGTGCCCAGGGGTGGCTTGTTCTACTACTTCTCCATAGCATAGATCCCTGTCAAAACCTGAGAAGAATTAAGTCAGGATCCCCATGATGTGGAAGCCATGTTATATCTGGTGCCTTCTTTCCAGGACCGAAGCTGTGGTGGCTGGATCTGAAGTTAGGCGCTCAAGCCACATGGACAGAGCTTCCTTGGCCCCATGAGAAGGTTGATGGTGCCCTGTGCTTGGCAAAGTCCCTTGGCCCCAATTCCTGTTCTGCCAATGGCTCCGGCTTGTACCTCATCCATGGCCCCAATTTGTACTGCTACAGTGACGTGGAGCAACTGAGCGCAGCCAAGGCCCTTCCCCAGCCCCAGAGAGTAAACAGCCTCCTGGGCTGCACTCACTGATAGGGCTTCTGATGTGAATCTGGCCCAGACACTTCTCCCCATTTTCCTTACAATAAAACCAGAGGGCCTCTTGGCTTGAATCAAGGGGCCCTGATTGTGGAACAGTCTGATTTCTTTCTTTGAATTGAGAGGTAGTAACATCTCTTTTGAGGCTCTCTAGCTCAGATGAGGCTGTGGGAAGCAAAGGAAGGGAGGGCGAAGGGACACACCTCATTTCTGCCCAGGTGATCCTAAATCTGGATCTGAAACTGACTTCTTCTGGACTATCTACGCACTGAAGGAAACAGAAGACCAAAAGTAGAAGGAACTACTGTGTTTACACAGCAAGTAAGAGGCAAAGCAGGGACTCTGACCAAGCCTGCTAATAACTGCCCACAGGTTAGCCCCAAGATATTGGGAAAATAGGGCCAGGGCAGCTAGCTATTCATGTGCCAAGTGGATTGGCTCAGAGTTGCCATGTGAGGGCCGTGGAGGCCCTCAAATTGTGGTTCCAGGTGGTTCTGGAAGTACTGTTCCAGAAGAAGGCTTTGGTTGCAATGAGTTAGGCATAACAAGAGGAATGAAGTTGAGGTGGGGAATCAAGAGAAGCCGGATGAAGAGAGAGAAGGAATGATTCAGGGACCTGGCACCATGAGACACATCTGCAGAACACTGCCCCTGGGTAGTCCTGCTGGCTGCCCTTTGGCCTCTGTGGATGTGGGCCTAGATGGTGCAGTGTTTTGGTGGAGGTTGCAGTTGTTGGTTCTTTTCTGGTCATAAATGGACCAAAGCTTTAGGCTCCAAACTTACTGACAACCATTTGACTGGGGAGTGGGTCTGGACTATAGGCAAGTGGATCTCAGGTGAGACCATTTTCCTCCTCTACCTTTTCAACCCAGCAGAGGTTAGAAACTGGTTTGTTTTGTTTTAGCCTCAGACTTTAAGAGGGGGCCCTTACTCTTAGCTTCCATATCCTAGCCTCAATGGCCTCTTCCAGAAAATGGGTATAATACCACCCATCTCCCACTGACAATGAATATGGACTCAAACCCAACCCTTGGATTCTCTCAGAAAGGGGCCCTGAAAGTAGACCCGTACTCTGGCACATGGCCTCATCTGACTTACTGTCAGCCCCTCATGGTGAGCGGCCCCTGGCTTTGTGGGGCTTTTGTGGGCAGATGAGATGCTGACACACTGGGCTTTGCCCTGGGAGGCCAGGTCATAAAGTGCCTCCTGACAGGCACCAGGTTGCTCTGCCAGCCTTGATAACTGTGGAGGGAGGAAGGGGTAGCAGGGGATGAAACTAGGTCTCTGAGGTTTCACTCAGGACCCATACACCAAAAGGTTGAGGGTTTGAGCCTTGGTTGAGGCATGTGTGGGAGGCAATGGATTGCTGTTTCTTTCTTACATTGATCTTTCTACCCCGCCCCCCCCCCATATCAATCGACATATCCTTGGGTGAAGATTTAAAACATAGATAAATAAAATCTCTGTGACTTATCTTTAAAAAAATGGAAGACTATATATACTCAAAGGAGAGCAGAGCCAGTAATACATGGGATGGTGAGTAGATTAGAAAAGGCCTCATATATGACATAACACTTGAGCTGAATTTTAAACGATGAGTAGAACGTATATAATTCCTTTAGCAAATATATATTCTACAATGCCAGGGAGCATTACAGGCAAAGGAGGCAACACAAGCAGAAAACCAGGGCAGAAGAGATAGCCAGGGAACCACAACTGCTCAGCAGGGCTGAGCACAGGGGCTGAGTGACAACTGGTGGGAACTGAGGCTGGAGAAGGAGGCAGGGGCTTCTCAGCTTACGGGAGAGGCGGTTCCATGTCAGCTAGGAAGCATGGGTTTTGTCTGTCTTTGGGGCAATGGAGACACACTGAGGGATTTTAGACAAGGGTGATGAATCCTTTGACTGTGGCAGAGCAGATACTAGGTGAAAGCAGACCATAGTGGATGTGAGGAGACCACTGAGTAGGTTGGTACTGTAGTCCACACGGTAATCATAAAGGTTGAACACTGGGTAGAGAAGAGATAAAAAGAAGTGAGCAGATTAAAAAATATTGAGAAGGCATAGTCTGTAGGACTTGCTGATGGACTGGATTGGATAGGAGTGGGAAGGAGAGTGAGGAAACTCACCTCCAAACTGCTCTATGACCCCTTTCCCTTTTATCATTGTGTCTTTTCCCAAGAGAACTTCCTGTGGTGCCCTTTTGAATTCACACTCCATGGTAATATCTTCTCTACATTCTTTACACATTTCATGATTAATATGCTTTTCTACCTCTTTATCTTCAGCTTTCCCCCCTTCCTTTCCCTATAGCTGTCCCAATGGATGGGAAGCAGTATCAGAATTGGCACAACTCAACACATGTCTGTACCATTTCTCTTCCTCTTTCTGTGCAGGTTAAACGCCACCTCCTTATGGTATGACCAGCCACACCATTCTTATGGCCATCATGTAACAATGTTCTGACTCTGTCCTCTCAATTGCTGAAGTCCCCACTTCAACCACCCAATTATTATGGCCCAATTCTGACCGCAGTCATGATTCACAATTGCTCTACTTGCGAAAAAATTCCTTAAATTCCAATGTCCCACTTGTGACCATAACCTCTTATCCTTATACTTCTGCCTCCCCCATAACTTTACCCTCATTCTCCTGCTCTTTGACTTTATAGAGACGTTTGAGCCCTTTACTATCTCCGAGCCCTTCATTCCCTACAAGTCGTTGTCTTTCCTGCCCAATTTGAACATCAAAGTCAGTCATCTGAACAACTTTCTTAATACTTTTATTTCTCTGTCCCTTTTAAATTCTATTTAATTTTGCCATAGAAAAGAACAACAACCAACTGCAGGTCAGAGAAAGAGTGAGAATTTTAGAGTCAGACATGTCTGAATTACAGTCTCTGCCTAGCTGCTTACTAACTTTTTAGGTTTGAGAAATTTAGCCTGACTCTTGTGTGTAATGTATGTGTGTGTGTGCATGTGTGTATGCAAAATAGGAGTGTGTATTGCATCACTGTTCAGGAAGGATATAGAATTCACTGTAGATAGTTCAAGTAGAGAAGGATTGAATGGAAATAACTTATTACAAAGTTATGGAGAGGTCTGGGGAAGCATGAGAGGAAAAGCAGGGCTACCCAGAGTCCAGGAAACTACCACAAATCTTGATTGAGAGGAGCAAAAGGGGGGAAAGCTATGACCGTAAGATCAAGGAGCTGGAATCCACAAATCTGCCCTAACTGCTGATGTAGCTGGAGTTTGCATTGCTGATGCTGCTGGAACCGCCTCCACTTTTGCCACATCAGAAGCTGATGGTGCCAGAGGCACAGCCAAAAGCAGAAGGATTTCTCCCTTCCTCTATCTTCCTCATGAGAAGGTTCCCGTTGGTAGAACCTAACTGTAACAAAGCGATAAAAGAATCTCAGAAATGTTTTCAGATTTCTAGTCTCCCCTGTTAGCACAGAGACTATAGAAGTGTGGATGAGTACCAACAGGCAACAACTGCTACATATATGTATCATAACTTTTGGTTGCAAGGGATAAATCCCAATTCAAAGTGGTGTAAACAAAAAAGGAAATTTAATGACTAAATGTGACTTCAGGCAGAGGTAATATCGGTGTTAAAGGGATACTACCAGGCATCTGTCTCTCTCCAGCCCTTAGCTCTGTTTCATTCTCAGACAGGCTCATTGCTCCTGGTGGCAAGATGTCTGCCAGGCTTACATTCTCCGGGCACCTCTAGTGGCAGGAAAATTCCTGGATCTGATTTCCACTGGCTCAGATTTAGTCACGTGCCTATCTCTGAATTGATCACTGTGATCTAATCATTGGTTCGGGGCCCAACATTGAAGTGGGTTGTGGGACTTAGGTGATTCCTTTTTGACCTACGTAGACTTAGAGCGGGAAGGGGATGTGCTTCAGAGAAAACTGGTGTGCGGTTACCAACAACAGGACGAATGGGTGCTGCACAGATAACAACAGCAGAGGCAACACCACGCTCATGACCGGATAATACTTACCTCGTGAGGTTTTTCTTGTTCTCCCCCCCCCCCAGCCCTCCTTCCCTCCCTCTCAGCTCGACTGAAAATACCGACATCACTAGGCATGAAATATCTCAACCTCTTGCCTGCTCGCACTTTATTGATTACTCTATTTACAACTCTGTCCTCACCCATATCTCTTTATCTCATAAAGTGTCCAATTCTTCTCATGAGTCCTTGATGCCACCTCTTCTTATCTCCAGGGTCTCACTCTATCTCTCACCTTCTTTTTCCTTTACTTTCAAATTCATCTTTTCTACTGGTATCTTTTAGTAGTGCATACCCATGTTCAAGTCTATACCATATTTTTTAAAAAGATGAACCAGAATATCACTTTTATTAACTGCATATCACTTTCTAGCTACTGCCTATTCTTTCTTCTAAATTTCTCTAAAGGGGGTTCTGCACTTACTTATTCTACTTCCTCTTTTCCATTTGCTCCACTCTTTGCATTGTGGCTTCTGCCTCCATTTTCTGCTCACGTTTCTGATCGCATCGTGGGTTTCCATGACCTCCATGTCACCAAATTCAAAGGATACTTTTTTGCCTTGACCTCATTGGAAATCTTTGCTGCATTTGATGCTGTTGACCGCTTCTTCCTCCTTGAAAATTTTTCCTCCCTTGGATTTATTCCATGACTACTCTCTCCTGATTCTCCTCTTACTCTCTGTTTCTTCTCAGCTTTCTTCTTGGCCTTCTTTTCCTCTGCTGGCTCCCCAAATGCAGGCATTCTCAGAGTTTAGTGCTCAATCCTTTTCTCTCGCTATGCACTCCTCCTGGGAATGTGTTAGAATAGTCCTGTTGAAGAATGGTGTTAAGGAAGTCCTTGCCAGACCTAGCATCTGACTTATGAATTCCACTCCATATAATAAATGGGAAGATTTTATTTCTTATAAATTTTCCAATGATAACAACCACCCATAAGAAAGCAGGCTTATTAGATCAACTATAAAACATTACAATATCCAAGCAATGCTTGTATGTAGTGGTAGAAAAGACTATCATTGCTCTATTAGGTGTCCTTGGTGCTAACAGAGACAAAAGCTCTATTCTTCCATATCTAGGTGACTTGGGTGCCAACTGCCTGGTGATGCATAAAGCCAGTGCTCTTGATAAGTGAGTCTGGATAGATTTGCTTCTAATTCAAGTTTTTCTTGATACTTCCAGGGTAATAATTTTAATAGATTGCTGCCTGGGACCCACATTGGTTAGAACCACACCCAGCATCTGAGGTGGTTCACAGGCTATTGCTTGATCCTAGGCCACTGAGAACATTACATGGGGGAAGAGATACAACAGTGAAAGTATGGATGAAAGGCACAGGTTGGATCCCCATTGACTGGGAGACTTCACAGACCAAGGAGGAGGCCAAGGATTCAGGAAGACTGTGTGTGGGTCAAACTGCACAGTGTGTGAACTGCACATTTTCCTTTTCGCATCTTAGCTAATAGATGCCTCTCCCCACCTTCACCATACTACCTGTGTGCCTCTGGTTACCTGAAGAAATTTTTCTGGATACTGCAGCCCTCCTGCCCAATGGGACTGGAAAGACGAGTATTCTGGTGGGCTGTTTGTAAACTGTTGATATTTCTGGATTTTTTTAAATCTTCACTGGGGATATGCTTATTGATTTTAGAGAGAGGGGAAGGGAGGGAGAAAAAGGGGGAGAGAAACATCAATGCAAGAGAAAACATTGATTGGTTGCCCTTCATACACACCCCAACTGGGGGACTGAACCCGCAACTGAGGCACGTACCCTGGCCAGAAATAGAACCCACGACCTTTCGGTTTGTGGGATGATGCCCAACCAGCTGAGCCACATTGGCCAGGGCTGGATTTTTTTTAATTGCTCAAGCAGAAATCTGGATGTCATCCTGTCCTTCATACTTCCATAGCTAATCAATCTATTGATCACTAATATTTGTGAATTCTACCTCTTGTTTATTGAACCCATGCGATTTTCTCCACCCCTACTCCTACAACTATAATCATCTCCCACCTAGACTACATCAATTGCTTCCTAACTGGTCCCCACACTGCCAATTTTGCTCTCTTCCTATCTTTTATCCACTTAGAAGTGATCTCTAACATGCGAGGATGAACATGCTACTCCCCTATCTCAAATCCTTTGATGTTTTTCCATTGCCCTTAACATAAAGTCCAAAATCCTTAGTATACTATACAAGGCCATCCTTGATTTGGCACCTACTGCCTTTCCAGCTCGTCTTATGCTGTTCTTCTCCACTATCACACACATTGGCTTTCTTGTGTTTCTCCTTTGACTTAGAATAATTTTCTCTTTTCTTGTCTGTCCTCTATCTCCTTCACCCCATTCCCCTCATATTAAGTGTCACTTCCTTATGAAAACCCTTCCCAAACCTTTCCAGGTCAAATTTAGTTCACTCACAAAGCATCATATACATCTCCTTCAATATACTCATCATATTCTAATCATGTTTAATGTCGCTTTCCCGTTATTCTAGCTTCAAAAGGGTAAGGACTGAATTTTCTTTCTTTATGTGTTCCCAGCACCAAGGACAGTGCTCACACATTAATAATTATTTGCTGAAAGAGAATGAATGAATGAGGACACCTTTCTTCTTCTGGGTAGCTCTTTCTCATCTTTCAAGGACCAAGGTCAGAGGTTATATCCTCCAGCTTGTGTCAGTCTAATCTGATTCATCTTTGGATCTCTAGGGCCTAGCTTAGGATCTGGTACATAGTTCATATATCATAGATATTTGTTAAATCATAATAAATTCTTGGCCAGGAGTTGATGATAATTGTTGAAACTTAGTGATGGGTATATGAGGGTTTATTACACTGGTCTATCTGCTTTTATGTATATTTGAAATTTTCCATAATAAAAAGTTAAAATATTTATATATTTACCTCAAGTCAAGTGAAAATGTAGTCAGAGATGATCTTGAGGCTTCTGGCTTAGGCAAAACAGCAGACGGTGGTGCCATTCACTGGGATGGATGAAGTGGAGCTGCAGCCTGTGGAGAGTGCGCATGTGCATTGGGTATGTTGGGGAGGGTTCTTTTTCACTCCAGTGAAAGTTCTTGGAAGGCCAATAACGGGGATGAAAGAATGAACTGCGATGTGAACATCTTTAGCTTTAATTACCTTGAGGGCATCCCCAGTCAGTTGTGCAATAGTTAGAAGCTAAAATAAATTAGAATCTCTGCCTTAAAGCAATGAGCCATGAGGTTTTTGGATGGCCACATTCCCCCTCATGATCTGTGATGGCCTCTGGACATTGATCTCACTGACCACTGGAAACTGTGTCGCTACCCAGGGAGTCTGCAGTAAATATTTTGCCCCACCACTTCCTTCACACTTTTCATCCACATTCTCCCCTTCCTCTTTACTTTTTTAAAAAATTTCTACCGGGGAGCGATTTATTGATATTTGCGAGGCCTTGGTGTCACAGCTTTACGTTCAGCAGCAGGGGTAGGGTGTCAAGAAACATCTGGTTCCAGTCTGAGTTCACCACCTTGTGACTGCAGGCAAGTCGCTTTACCTTTCTGAATCTCAGCATCTGCCCCTGAAAAATTAGGATGACCGGAGCGGCGACTTCACAGGACTGACGCGAGGATTCGCGTACGCAAGGGCTTTAACACTGAGCCTGGCACAGTGTGAGCGGTCAATAAGTAGGAGCTATTATTATCGCCAGCGCAGTCCTCATCGGCTCTCCACCAGGACCGCGGGAGTGCTGCCTGCCGCAAGAGCGGAGCAGGCTGCCTCCTCAGAGCCTCCGCGGCCAAAGCCGCCTCGCTTCAACCCGGTGAGTGCGTGGCCGGGGCGGGTGCGGAGCAGGGCCCTCGGCCACGCAGGAATGAGTCCCGGGCCCGGGGTGGAGGGCGGCGCCAGGATGGGGAGGGGTCGGGTCGGGTCGGCAGAGGCGGGAGCTCCGCTTTGGAACTCCGGGACTGCGCTCCTGGAGAGCGGCTGGAGAGGGGGTTGGGCCTTGGGCTCACCGGAGCCGGAGGGTCGTGTTGGGTGGGGCCTCCCGGATGCCCGGGCCAGGGCCGCCCAGAGCAGCTCGCGTTCGCGCACCCGGCCCAATATGGCGCCCCTCCCCCCGCGCGCGCGCGCTCCCGCGGCTCGGCGCGCGGCCCCGCGGCCCGCGCGCTCCTGGGCGGGGGATGTTGTGATGGAGAAGCCGCCGCGGAACCGCAGCCCCGCAGCCTGAGCCACCTCCGCCACCTGGGCCTGGGGCCTCCCCACGCAGGTAGGAGCTGCCCCGGCCCGGGTCCAGCCCCGGCGTCCAGATTTCAACCCCCAGCGGCCCGGGGACCCTGCAGCCCCTTTTGCTCGGGGGCCCGGATCCCCCGGCCAGGCCCCATCCCCGCGGGCGGTCCTTTCACGGTGCGCATTCCCACCATCTCCTATACTCCCCTTGTAGACTCCACCTAGGTCCTGAAGTCGTCCCTCCCCGACCTTTGCCTCCTGCCTCTCCGGGATGAATAGGGGGCGATATAGGGAACGGGAAGCCAGCAGCTATGGAGGGGGATGGTGAATGGGGGGAGGGGAGGTCAAGGGCTGGGAAGGGGACATTGGGTGAGGTAGGCTGAGGCTGCAGGTTTTCCCTGCAGGTCCCAGGCCTGGAATCTGTCAATCCGCATTCTGTCGCCCTTAGCGACCGAGAAGTGTGCCCTGGGGCCGACTGTGTCCCCAGCTCAGCCAGGAGGCCTAGCACTCACAGAAGCACTCATTAGGATCCGTTTTCCCACTGCCAGTTGAGAGGTTATTCCCAATATATCTTGAATCTGCCTGTGTTTGTTTGTTTGTTTTGCATTCCCAGACCCTCTGGCATAGTTCAGTTCTCTCCACTCTTCAAAGCCCAAACCTTGTCTACTGGCCGTGTTCATTTCCTCACTTTCCATTCATTCTTAAAACCGCTTGGTTGGGTATTCTGTCTCTCACACCCACCGAAACTGCTCAAGCCAAGGTCACTGGAGGCCGCCATGTGGCCAACTCCAATGGACACTTTCCTGTTCTCCTTTACCTTTTCACAGTATTTAGTGGTGTGCGTCAACTCTCCTTGAAGCGTTTTCCTAGTTTCTCTTTGGGCATTGTCTGCTCCTTCTTAATCTCATTTGCTACCTCTTTCTTCTTCCTTTAGATGTTGGTGAGGCTCTTAGTTCTGTTCTGCAGTATTTTCTCTCAGTTTGCATTTTCTCCTTGGGTATTCTCCCAAGGCTTCACACACACATGCTGATGACCCCCACATTTATAGACCCCTTTCCTGAACTGCAGATTCAATATCTAACTGCCCTCACAATATCCCCTTGGAAGTCCAACAGAAATTTCAAACCTACAGATGCACCCTGATTATCTTCCCTAGTTCCCTCTCTACCCTTCTTCCAAGTCTGTTGTTTGTTTAACTCTCAGAAATGTCTGCTTCCTAATCAGCTACCCAGGCTAGAATCCTGGGCAACATTCTAGATTAACCTCTACTTCCTCACCCTCCACATCTGATGTCCTCAGGCTCTGTCACATTTACTACCTAAATATTTTTCAAACCATTCATTTCCCTCCATCCCCACTGCTGCCAAACTTAATCTGACTACAACAATTTTTTTTTCATTCACTGCTCCGATAGCATACCTCCCCTTAACTACTCTCAACACAATGTGATCCTTTTAAAAAATGCATCTATCTGATCATTTATTCATTCAACAAATGTTCTTTGAACACCTAATATATACCAGGTACTGTGTTAGGCACTGAAGACATAATTATGAGCAGAACAGACAGGGTCCTTGTCCCATGGAGCTGACAATCTGGTAGTGGAGAGATTAGATAAGAAGAAAATTACAGATGTAATAAATCCCATGAAGGAAAGGTGAGTGGTGTCTTGGGAACACACAAGAACACAAGCTAAATTGGTCTGGTGGGTAGGGAGAGAGGGTCAAGGAAGGCTTCTCTGAGAACATGACATTTGAAATGAGATGTAAAGGCTGAGTAAGAGTTAGGCTGAGGGTAGGGGAAGGGGATTCTAGGCATAAGAGAAAGTCACACATAAACACCTTGTGGAAGGAGATGACATGATGTTTTTGAGGAATCAAAGAAGGCCAGTGAGGCTGGAGAGCAGAGTGCCAAGGCTGGAGAGGAAGGCAGGGACCAGATTGAGCAGGACAATTGAGACTGTGTTACAAATTTTGATCTTAAGGTAACTTTGTTCTTGATGTGGATTATTGATGGTAGTGGATATGGAGAGTAGATCAAATCTAGAAATGTTTTTGGAGAGAAAATTGTCCGTATCTGGGGATGAATTGAATATGGCGATTAAGGGAGAAGGTAGTGTCAAGGATGGTACCCTTACTTCTGGTTTGCACAACAGGATGGAAGAGAGGATCCACAAGCCAGGATCCTGAAAGAGGACCAGTTGGGGGTGGGCAAAGGAATCATGAATGGGTATGTTAGTTTGAGATTCCTTTGAGACATCCAAGTGGAGATGTCGAATAGAAAGAAATGTACCTGTCTGGAGCTCAGATGAGGGGTCTGATGGAGGTGTCAGTTTGGAAGTCATTTGTGTACAGGTGGTAACTAAAGCTGTGGGCATGATTGAATACCTACATTGAATAGCAGGTCAGAAAGACAAAAGGGCATAAGAACAAGCTTTGAGAAACTCCAGCTGGTAGAGGGAGATGAGCCAGCAAAGAAGTGTAAGAAGCCACTAGACAGAAACTAGAGTGTAGGAAGAAAACCACGAGATGTAGCATTGTTGAAGCCATGGATGAAAGTTGGTGAGAGACCATGGTATCAAATGTGCAGGGAGTCCAACCCAGATGAGGACTGTCAGTGTCTGTTGGATTAATGACATAGGGGTCATGTTGACCTTGGTTAGAACTGCTACAGAAGTGTGTTGGGAATGGAGGCAGGATTGGAAAGGGTTGAGAAGTGCGTGTAAGGTGAGGAAATGGCAGGGGGTGGGGGGAATGTGTGGAAGAGAAAGAGCAGCAAGTGGCCCTGGAGGAGGGGTGTTGGGTCAAAAAAAGATAGTTTTTAAGTTGGGAGCTAGTGGATCCCATTGAGAAGGAGAGGTTGATTATATAGAAAAGAAAATACATAAACAGCGGTATAAAATTCCTGGAAAGGCGTGAATGGAGGAATCCAAATGGTAGGTGAAGCAGTTGGTTTTAGGAAAGAGAGAAAAGGATAGGTCCTGAAGTCAGCAAGTTTGCACATTTGAGGACATTCTCTACTGACGGCCTCCATTTCCCCTGTGGATTAGGAGTGGGTGGTCATCCTCTGAGAGGGTGGGGAAGTGCAGGGGGTGGTAAGAGGAGAGTTGTGTTATGTCTTGGCTAAAAAGGCCCTTCCTCAGGAAGGTCTTTGCTGATGTCTAGGCTAGAGTAAGCTTCAGGATCCTGTGGCACTCTGTTTCTCCCCCACCATAATACTCAATCATTTATTCAACAGATAGGGAGTGTTTTAGGTGCCCTTCTAGACACTGGAGTTACAGTGCGTTGTATGAGTTGTTCAATGACTGTTTCATCACTAGACTGAGTTCCACTGGGGAGAAACCATCTCTTTACTATTCATCACTCTTCCCCATGCCATGCACAGTGCCTGGTTTATAGTAAGCCGCCAGGTTAGGAGACCCTTGACCTTGAGCAGGATTTCCTCCTCCATTGTGGTCTGATATCAGCTGCTTCAGGCTTAGTGGCCACTCTTAGTTTCTGCCCTGAATTCCCTGCTCAGCTCCCGGCCTTCAGCCAGAATCCATTTGGCTCTTTCCCTCCTTTGAGGGGCCAACTTTGATAGCCCCAGTGAGAGGGAAGAGGTTGGATTGTGCGCCTTCTGAAGATACTGGGCAGTTGGTCATCCTTTGATCTCAAAGGCAGTATGGTCACCATCACCTCAGAACTTCCCCATTCCTCCCCAGTACTTTCTGCCCTGGTGACCAGAGCTGAACAGCGCTGCCCTAAAGCCAGCCTGGCTCTTCACTGTCCCAGCCTCACAGTGTGTGTGCCCTTCCCAGAGCACACTTCCAAGTTCTAAGGAGGTGGGTTCCAGCCTGACCTCTGCAAGACCTGGCTCCATACACCACGGCTTCAGGGAAGGGCTTGTCATGAGCTCGACAGAGTCCTGGGTCCTCTGCCTCCTGAAACTCATGGAGGTGCTACTCTTGAACAGCATAAGAGCCAGGATGTCCAATAAAGCCAACATCCTCACTCTTTTTCTCCCTAGATCTCAGCCCACGCCTGTCCATTACCCCAGGCCCATCTTACTTTCTTCTCAGGGACGCTTTATCATTCTCCAGCACCCTCTCTGCACTCCATTGCCCATGCACAGCCCATGGGGCCACTCAAGCCTGTCTTAGCATCTCTTCCCAGTGAGTTTTGAGCGTCCTTGTTCCTCTCACCCTGTCTGCCCCATCCATTCCTCCTTCTGTCCACACTGAGGGCCTGCTCTGTGGCAAGTGCACGGTGCACTCCCATTGTTGGTGGGAATGTGAAGTTCTGATAGGATGCAGTCCTGGGTGTCGTGAGACAAAAAGGAGGGAATGGTCACTTGAGGTCAGGGAGAAGGGACTGAACAGGAAAGACTTACTGCTTAGCAGCTGTGACCACTGAGCCAAGTTTTGAAACATGAAGCAGAGGTTCTCACGAGAGGAGATAGAATTCCAAAGCTCAGGGCAAACATAGAGCCAGGGCTGTGAGAGTGTGCCATGTTCTAGAATCCACCATACTCCATGTGGCTGGCCTGTCAGGTGTGAAGGAGGCAGGGAGAAGGACGAGGTCCAGGAGGTCACCAGTATTGGTGTCCTGCTAATGAGCACGGATGTTCCTAAAGGCAGCAGTGAGCCATCCAATTTTTTGAACTGGGGAATTACACAATCTGGTTTCCATTTTTGGAAGACTACTGTGATTTTGGGTAGAGGCAGAGCTGTATATTTTTCTCATTTGTGCCAGTGACCACGAATTTTCTCATTGCCCAGGTGGAGCCACGCTGAGCAGACCAGCAGTTACATGTGAGGCAGACACAGATAGAAGCCTTTTTCCATTTAGTTCACAGATGTGTGCATAGCATTGTGCTAGAGTCTGAGGAGCTAGAAGGGAGAGAAAGGTGAGCTATGGCTCCTGCCTCAGGACCACCCTACCTGAGAGACAGCAGAGCCTTGCTCTGCAGCCTAAAACACCTCACTGGAACCTGTGCTCGGAGCTTAGCACCACTGTGAGGCAGCAGAGAGAACTGGGGCAGAGGGTTGGGGACTGAAACAACTTCTTGGTGTCAACGGGGAGACCGAGACTCTCAGATGAGAAATTCAGGATAAAGAACTGTACAGTGGGAGTCAGAGAGAAAGGAGGGTGTTTAGGGGGCCAGTCAGTGAGGGAGAGTTGTGCTGGGGGAGGCGTCAAGTAGGAAGAGAGAATCTGAGTGATAGTATCAGGGAAGGGGAGGGTAATGTGGTAGGGACTGAGAGAGAATTGGGAAGTGGTTGATCAGGGAGTGTGACCTGTTACGTGGGGGGGCCACTGAGAGTCCACTGAGCAAGCACTTTATAGTGGGGGTCAGGGAAGAAGAGCAGCTCAATAGTGGAAGGTCAGGGAGGATGGAATGAGGGGTTGGGGGTGGGGTCACTCGGCGATGAGGCTGGAAGGACAGGTAGGTGGACAAGGTGATTCTCGAAGGGCTTGTGAGGAGGGAGGAGGGGGTCTAAGGGGACAGGATGGGTGGGCTGTCCCTGTGGAGGAAGAGGTCTCCTCAGCAGAAGGGCAGGTGCAGTTTGGTCGGGGCACCCTGGGCAGTGGTTGAGACACAGTGACGTGATCAAAGTGTGTTTTCTGCAGCTGGCAGAGGAGAAGCTGAAACGGGGCCTGGAGGAGGGGGGAGGACACATCCCCGCACTGACGCAGTGACTGCGTCCTGAGGTCCCCTTCTGCGTGGGGCTGTGTAACCTCCAGGAACGCTGCGCCAGAAAAAAGACAAAATCCTCACTGTGTGGAGGGGAAATTATTGTCATGAGGAGTCAATGATTTTTAAAAAGCAATAAGAATAACAGTAGTAGTAATAATAGCTTGTCAGATGGTACTTGGTGCTAGGGAAGATTTGGGGATTGCTGAGGGGGGCATAGTGCCCTGCAGTTTTAAAAGGGTATTTAGGAAGGTCTCACTGAGATGGTGACATTTGGGCAAAGACCTGAAGGATTGGCTGGTCCAGGTCAAAGGCTCCTGCTGTGACCCAGGCTTGGGTTAATATAGTGGCTGGCATAGTGACTGGTGCTCGAGGTGAGATACTTCATAGAAACAATCACCAACTGACCAAGAGCCATGAATTGGAGCCAGCCAAGGCCCTTCCTTTGTGACCTGCCTTCCCGGGGCCCTGTCCTCACAGTCCCTAGTCGGGGGTGAGGGTGGGACTGGTTGAGCCCAGCCTGGGGAGCTCAGTGGAGGGACTGTGGATAGCAGTGTGGCAGGAGGAAGGGGGCAGTCAGTGTCCAGTGTCCGGAACACATGAGCCACGTCAGCTGTGTCCCTGGCACAGTCAGCCCCAGTCGGACGGGCTGGGGGTGGGGATGCACAGAGAGCCATTGTGTGAAGGCTCTGCTGTTGAGATTGAGGGAAAAGCAGGGGTTGGTTGTGCTCTCCTAGGAAGCTCAGGGCTGGGGTTTGGGGATGGGGTGGACTGTGGGCCTGGGCCTAGCCTGCGATAGGGGTGGTGGTGATGGGGGACAGGAGTTAAGGTCAGTCATGCTTATTGAAAATAGCTCTCAGGACACGGAGTGGTGTGTGCCGGCCTACTGAGGGGAGATGAAGAGGTGCGGGTGCTGCTATCCTGACCTGGAGGGTAAACATGGTCTTCCCTTTCCCCCCAGCCCCTACCCCCTGCCCTGCAGGATCTTCCAAGGCCATGTCTGTTCCATCATCACTGAGCCAGTCGGCCATTAACGCTAACAGCCACGGAGGCCCTGCGCTGAGCTTACCCCTGCCCCTGCACGCTGCCCACAACCAGCTGCTCAACGCCAAGCTGCAGGCCACGGCCGTGGGACCCAAAGACTTGCGCAGCGCCATGGGGGAGGGTGGTGGGCCTGAGCCCGGCCCTGCCAATGCCAAGTGGCTAAAGGAAGGCCAGAATCAGCTCCGGCGGGCTGCCACGGCCCACCGTGACCAGAACCGAAATGTGACCTTGACCCTGGCAGAGGAGGCCAGTCAGGAGCCTGAGATGGCACCCTTGGGCCCCAAAGGCCTGATGCACCTGTACTCTGAGCTGGAGCTTTCTGCCCACAATGCGGCCAACCGAGGGCTCCGAGGACCTGGCCTGATCATCAGCACCCAAGATCAGGGGCCAGATGAGGGAGAGGAGAAGGCGGCAGGGGAGGCCGAGGAAGATGATGAGGAAGAGGACGAGGAGGAAGAGGAGGACTTGTCTTCTCCCCCAGGGCTGCCTGAGCCTCTGGAGAGTGTGGAGGTGCCCTCTGGACCCCAGGCTCTTGCAGACGGCCCCCGGGAGCACAGCAAGAGTGCCAGCCTCCTGTTTGGCATGCGGAACAGTGCAGCCAGTGACGAGGACTCAAGCTGGGCTACGTTATCCCAGGGCAGCCCCTCCTACGGCTCCCCGGAGGACACAGGTACCTTGTGGAGGTTGACATGGGGAATGTGGGAGGGCGAGAGGGCAGAGGGCAGGCTTCTCCATACAGAGGCCAGGGCCGGTCTGGGCGGAAGCCACAGAGCACGTGTCCTCAGCAGGCTATGCCCAGGGTTCCCTGAAGGAAACCATTTCTGCCTTCAGAGAGTACTTGAAAAAGTTGATCATTCCATCATCATGCATACCCTGATGGACAGCGGGGTAGGTCCATTTATGGGAAATTTACTAGGCACTGGCCCTATGCTCGGAACTATCATAATTAATCTTCACAATGCTGTGAGATAGATACCATTATTACACCCGTATTATGGATGGCAAAAAAGAGGCCTGGAAAGATTTAGTGGCTTTCCCAAAATCACAGAGAGTCTGAGGAAATCAGAGTAGAACTGAGATCTAAATCAGGGCTGAGTCCAGATCTGAGCTGTGGGCCCATGTCAGCCTGCTATTGCACACAGCAGGATGGACCAGGACGCCTTTGGCCAGATTTTAACAGGCCAGGTCTAGAGGGAGCAGCAGCACCTCCCCACAGAGGCCTGTTTGGAAAGACGGGGGAGTGTTGTGTGCAACATGCTGGGCATTGCAAGGATCCTGTTTTGAATCCTTTGTATCAGGAATAGGATATTGGTATAAAAGGTAGGAAACAAAGGAACAATAAACATATACTTCCTTGTGAGGTCTGGGGCAGAATAATACATATTCGCACTCCAAGGATTGATCATTAAACATGTCCCTTTTAAATAAGTTGAACCTCCACATTTGCTAATACCTCATAGATATGTGGACAGAGTCGAGAGCACCGGGGAAAAATAATGGGCTGTAGCCACAAGCATTGGTCAATGAGGGTGTAAAGAAAGATTAGGAGATTAGGAAAGACACCCCCACACCAGGTGGCAAGCACCTTAGCCAGACCTCAAACCGTGGAGCCTTTGTAGGGAGCATGTGGTTCAGATGAGCCGAGGGCAGCACACTGTCCCCTTTCAACACTCCTTTTGTAGGCACTTTTAAACATATACAAAAGTAGAGAGAATGGCAAACCTTATTTACCTATTACCCAGTTTCAATGGTTGGCAACACCTGCCTAATCTTGACACATCTGTACCCCCACCTACTCCTGGACCCTGGCCTAGGTCATTTTGAAGCAAACATTTCTAAGAGGTAATACTGTTTAAATTAAAATGTTTTTTGGTTTTTTTTTTTTTTTTTTTTTTAATTTTAAAGAGAGGGAAAGGGAGGGAGGAGAAAGAGAGGGAGAGAAACATCGAGGTGGTCGGTTCCCTTCCTCATGTGCCCTGACTGGGGACAGAACCTGCAACCCAGGCATGTACCCCAACCGGGAATGAACCAGCGACATTTTAGTCTGCGAGGTGATGCCCAGCCAACTGAGCCACACTGGCAGGGTCGAGATAAAACTTTTAAAAAATTCTCAATACCATTGTCATGTCTGTAAAAATTTAACAATAATTCCTTAATATCATCGTATATTCAGTCAGTGTTTACATTTTCCCAGTCATCTAATAAATGTCCTTTCCTACCTTTTAAAAAGGTTTTATTGTTTGAATCAGTATGCAAATAGGTCCTGACCTTTTGCTGGTTGATATGTCTCTTAAAGTTTCTTTTGATCTCTATGTTATCCCTCCATCTCTGTCCTCATTTTTGCTTGCAGTTGTTTTTTAATTGAAGCCACTGTCGTGTTGGCCCCGGTTTTCCATGGTCGGATTCACACAGTCTCTCCCTATAGTGGTGCTGAACTCGTTCCCCTGCCCCTGAGTTTCCTGTAAATTGGTAGTGAGTTTGAGAGCCTTGATCACATTCAGATTTGAGAGTTTTTTGCATTTTGTTTTTTCAAGAACACTTTATAGGTGGTACTGAGTCCTTCTATCAAAGGCCAAGTCTGATGGTCTCTCTTTTTTGTGATGGTAGTGGCCTTCGACGGTCATTGCCTGGACCCCTTTAAAGGGAACAGTGGCTTGTCCAGTCCAGTTTGTTACTTACAGGGTTGGGCTTGCGAATGTAGTCTCTCAATGGAGCCAGCTTGTGTAACTTTTCAAGGGAAACCGAAAACTAGATATTCGTGTGAACTGTCCCAATTTCTAAATGTTAACAATCAATTCTGTTTTCTAAAAGCACCTGGTAAGCTACGCACAATCGATCTGAGGGTTTCACCAGTCTGCAGGTTGCTAGTCTGCAACCTCTGCCTGAGGGGTGTGAGTCAGAGGCCAAATAATGGAGGACCTGGCTGTGCAGGGGCTCCTGGGATGGCTACTGTGGTGGCCGCACCTGTGAACCTTCTGGCAGCAGGAGGGTAGAACTGCTGGAGACCTGGGAAGGGTATGCCAGGCATGAGCAGTGACCTCGGAGGCTATGGAAACTGAGGGTAGCGGTGTATGGCCGGCCTAAGAAAGGGCTCACTCTTTTGTGATTGTGTTATCATAATCATGAAGACAACACAGTAGGTCTAGACTCTCTAGGAATGGGCTAGAATTGAGCAAAAAATACTATTTTTAAAAATATATTTCTAAAGATTTTATTTACTTTTAGAGAGAGGAAAAGGGAGGGAGAAAGAGGGGAAGAGAAACATCAGTGTTGTGAGAGAGATATCAGTTGGTTGCCTCTTGCACCCCCCAACTGGGGACCTGGCCTGCAACCCAGGCATGTGCCCTGACTGGGAATCGAACCGGAGACCCTTCAGTTCGCAGGTCGGCACTCAATCCACTGAGCCACTCCAGCCAGGGCCAAAAATTTCTTTATTCTTCCCACTTTAAGATCTCCACAAAGTTGTTGACTGAATGCATAAATGCATGAATGAATGAGTAAACGAATGAATGAACTTGACTACCTGTGTGTGGTCCATACTCTGTGCTAGGCTTTGTCCTAAGGGCTGGAAATTCATACTACAGGGGACAGGTGTTACTGCCCTCGTGGCACTCCCAGTCTAGCGGGGAGTCAGAAGCACACGGGCAGTTAGAATCAGCATGATGCACTCTGGGGTGGGGGAGGTGCAGGTGGGGCACCTAACCCTGCCTGTGTTTGTGCTTGGAGGCAATGGGGTGGGTTAGTTCAGAGAAGTGACCTTTACACTGATGCCTGAAGGAGGAGTAGGTAACAGCCAGGCGAGGATGGAGGGGAGGGAAGCTGGGCTTGGAGGGGATGAGGGGCATGCCCCAAGCAGGAAGAGAGAGAGAAGCGGTTTGAGGATGGTCAGAGAGAGCTGAGAGGCAGGTTAGGGGCTCCTGATAGCACCCAATCTCTGCGGGGGAATTCGGATTCCATCCTGAAGGCGAAGAGATGACAAGAGTATTAAACTGGAGAGTAACTTCATTAGTTGGGAAATTCAGAACAATCATCCGGACTGTGATGTACAGCCCAGACTGGAGGAGACTAGACTAGAGGGAGACCTCTGTGAAGCTGTTGCAATGATCCGGGTAGGAAATATTAGTAGTCTGGGTTGTGGTAGTGGCTCGGAGGTAGGTGGTGCTTGGAGGAGATGTGCCAAGCTCCAGAAGGGCCTCCCAGATGGTCAGGGCAGGAGAGCGGCCCCTCCAGGCCAGATCGGAAGGAGGAAGCTCTTTAAAGCAGGAAGGTCCAGGCTGATAGGGATGGCAGATGGATTGGTGTGTGTGAGTCAGTCAGAAGATGGTGAATTGGTCCTCGGATTTAAGAGGTATATGACCTTCATAAAGAAGAGCGTGGCTGTGGAGGGCACGGCTGCCCTAGGTGCTGATGTTTTGGAAGGTTTGGCAGTTGAGCCCAGAAGGCAATGGAAGGTATTTGGGGAAGAGCAGGCATTTCAGTGCCTTACTGCCTGAGGTAAGGGGAGGGTGGGTGAGAAGAGGTGGTTACGGCTGCCTAGAAGGCTGGATCGGCAGGAAGGCCCCTCCCCTGTGGGCCCACCTCGTTTTGAAGGTGAGGGTGGTGAGGCACCTGCCCAAATAACTCACCTCAGGTGTGTAGCCACCTTGATGTAACCACGCCCACTCCCAGCCCCTCTGTGCCTGGTTGCTCAGCAGCCGGGGTCTGGGGACTGCCCGTCCCTCAGTGCTGCCTCTTGGACCAGTCAGGATTCCTGGTTTCCCTGGTAACGCGAAGCACGTCAGCAGTCTGGGCGCTCCCAGCCGGCCCTAGTGCTGCGGTTGCCGAGGAGACGCTGCAGCCTAGCTGGTCCCCGGCAGGTGAGGGGGTTGGTACTGGGAAGCCCCAAGCCCAGCCCCAGGCTTGCTGGGGCCCAGACCCTCAAGGCCCAATCTCAGACTCAGACTGTTGGGCACGGTTCTGGGAGGGGAAGCAGCCCTGAGAGCCTTGAAGCCACACCCTAATTGTGCTGAGAGCTCCAGGCTTGCAGGGCCCCAAGTGGCTGGGCTATTTCCCAAGGGGCTGAGCCTCCCTGTGTCCCTAAGACAGGGCTTGATTGTGGCACTGAGGTGACCACTGTGGGCAGGGTGGCATGGAGATTTGGGATTGGGGGAGGGGAGCCAGAATTAGAAAGAAGACGTGAGTAGGAAGGGCTGGGGTCGCAGGAGCACCCTCCCTCCTCACCCCAAGGAGGTCTCCTCCTATGGTGGTCCTGGCCACTCCCTAGTGAGCTCTAGGCGGAGGAGGATCTTGCCTGGCAGGCGCTCTGCCCTAGTGAGAAGGGGGTGGGATGAGCTTTTCTCTGCAGCCCAGCACCAGGCTGTGAGCCCAGCTGGCTGGGCTGGAGGGGCTGTGAGGAGGGAGGGTGGAGGCAAGAGGGGCTGGGAATGAGCACCATGTTCTCCCAGGACTTTTTCCTGGCCATCATCCTGCAGGACAGCAGCCCAGGTGAGGGATGGCATGGGGCTGGGCATGATTCGGGTTGGGGCTGGCAGGGAGGGCAGAGGCGGAGGAGGCGTGAGCCGGGCTGTAGGGCTGGAGTGGTGTTGTCGGCTGGGGGAGGAAGGATGTGTGTCACAGGTGCTCCGTGTGCAAGCATGTGCACAAAGTGCTGCCTGCATCTTAAGGGTCAGGGTGTGTGAACATCAGTGGTGTCTGCACACATGCGGCAGAGGTTTCTGTGTGTCTGCATGTGCACTCACTATGTGGTACCTGCACATGTGTTGGAGTTCACTGTGTGTGTGGTCCCTGTCCTTGTGTGTGGCCAGGTTGGTATATGTAGCTGTGTGTGCACACACCCTTGTATATGGTGTCTGCATTAGTGTATGGCTGGAGTTGGTGTGTGTGTGTTTGCCCATTTTCTGTGTGCATATACCATTGTGTTTGTGATAGCTGCACAGGTGTGTAGTAGGGCTTGTGTGTATGTGCACATGTGTGTGCAGGAGCCGGTAATGGTGTGCACCTGAGATACAGATATGTATGACAGAAGGTCATTTGGGGTCATCTAATCCCTCTCCCTTCTCTCTGCTTTCCTCCTTCCCTGCATGTGGCCACATCAGCCAGGAGCAGGGCCCAGGAGGAGGCCTGAGCCGTGTTCCGTGCTGGCAGCCCCATGTGGCGACTCCAGACTGTAGGCTCTAGGAGGAATCAGGAAACCTGTTGTACTGGAGCCCATCTTCCACCCCTCCACCGTGGGGTCTTAGAGAGGGGACTGGGCATAAGCCCCCACTGTCTGCTTTTTGGGGTGGGCGGACTCTCACCAAACCTCCACCTTGCAGATTCCTTCTGGAACCCTAACGCCTTCGAGACGGATTCCGACCTGCCGGCTGGATGGATGAGAGTTCAGGACACCTCAGGGACTTACTACTGGCACATCCCGACAGGGACCACCCAGTGGGAGCCCCCTGGCCAGGCCTCCCCCTCCCAGGAGAGCAGCCCCCGAGAGGAGTCCCAGGTAAGGCTCACAGGGCCTGTCGCATTTTAACTGGGGTGCAGGGGTGGTGTTGCTGGAGTAAGGCGAGCTGCCCACTCACCCTTCCCTTCTCCCCTCCCAGCTCACCTGGACAGGCTTTGCCCACAGAGAAGGCTATGAGGATGGAGAATTTTGGAAGGTGAGTGGGGGGACCTGCTTCTCAATGGGGGAGCTGCAGAAGGGGTATGATTTTGGCCCTGATTCCTCTTTCTTCTTCCCAAGGATGAACCCAGTGAGGAAGCACCAATGGACTTGGGATTGAAGGACCCTGAGGAGGGCACACTGCCCTTCCCGGCTCAGAGCCTCAGGTGAGGGGGAAGGCTCAGTGCAGTGTGCTGGCAGTGGGATGGCAGTGGGATGAGTCTGTTCGGAAGGGACCTTGACAGAGCTCCTGTACCAAGTGTTACCATCTGCCTCCAGCCCAGAGCCATTGCCCCATGAGGAGGAGAAGCTGCCCCAAAGGAATGCCAACCCAGGGATCAAGGTTTGTGCAAGACCATCGCCCATGCGCCAGGCTGGGGCCCCTCTGTGTGCAGGAGAACCCCCCGTGTCATGTTCTGGGGGGCATCTCTGGTCTCATTGTAGCTCCCCAGGTCCTCAGTTAGGACCTCTTACAGTCTCAGCACAGACCCCGTGTCTGGGATGGAGGGCCTTCAGTTTTTAATGCAACCAGTGGCCTGACAGGGGGCCTTTCCACGCTTGGCTCAGATACTTGGTTGTACTAGCAGGGGTCTCCTCTGAGACCATCACCCCTCCTGCCAACTTTATACTGTTTGGGGAGCTTCTCACACTTGGCTTAGAACACCCACCCACCACATTCTGAGTCAGGGACTCCTCTGGTCTCAGCAAAGCCCCCTGTGTCCTGTTTTGACACTCCTCCAGTTGCATCTCAGACCCTCTACCTCCCACCCCCTCTTCTGTGTCTGGCAGTGTTTTGCTGTGCGCTCCCTCGGCTGGGTGGAGATGACCGAGGAGGAGCTGGCCCCCGGACGCAGCAGCGTGGCTGTCAACAACTGCATCCGTCAGCTCTGCTACCACAAAAACAATCTGCACGACCCCATGTCTGGGGGCTGGGGGGAGGTGAGGGCCCAGCTGGTGGGGTGCGGTGCAGGGTGTGCTGCGGTGGGGAAGTGAAGGAAAGAAAGTGTGAGAGATGAGAGTGAGCTGCCCAGGCAGGGACTGGGGGAGGGAGGTGTTGACCCACCCCAAGTGACAGCCCTGTGAAATGGATATGTGACCCCAAGTTGGGACCTTGGGAGATGGTTGTCTCACCAAGATGGGGAGGATAAAAGGAGGAAGTGATGACAGGTGTGACCTCTACTCAAGTAAAGCCTACAGGGTGGGTGATCTGACACCCAAGCAAGGGTCCCAGAGCTGTGGCTGACCTCTGAGCTGGAGGTGGCAGAGCTCAGCCACCTTCCCAGCTGGGGCACCAATGAGTGCCTCCTTCCTGGGCCTGCAGGGAAAGGACCTGCTGCTGCAGCTGGAGGACGAGACGCTAAAGCTGGTGGAGCCACAGAGTCAGGCCCTGCTGCACGCCCAGCCCATCGTCAGCATTCGCGTGTGGGGCGTCGGGCGGGACAGTGGAAGGTGGGCGCAGAGCCTGGGGCCCAAGGGTGGGGGCTCATCCAGCAGCCAGAGTGGGCCCTCCTCCCTGACTCTGTTCTTTGCCTCTCTTGTGCTGCCGGACCCAGAGAGAGGTACTGTGCCTATTTACCTCCTCCCTCCTCCCACACCTGGACCCGATGCCTGAGAGCACCCCATTCCTCTGTTCTGCCCTGCCCCTTCCTTCCCGCTGTGCTCGCCCATTCTCCCCCAACCTCAGCATGTTTGCCTGTCTATCCTCCAGCCAGAGGGGGTTCCCACAGGACACCATCTGAGGGCAGAAGCCCTGGAGGAGGGTATGGGTGTGGTGGGAATGAGGCTCAGCCCTGGATGGCACTGGGAGACACTGAGGTGCCCCTCCATCAACAGGGACTTTGCCTACGTAGCTCGTGATAAGCTGACCCAGATGCTGAAGTGCCACGTGTTTCGCTGTGAGGCACCTGCCAAGAACATCGCCACCAGCCTGCATGAGATCTGCTCTAAGGCACGACCCCGTCTGCTTCCTGGATTAGCTGCCACCTTTGCTCTACAAGGGTGTGGGTGGGGTAACTGAGTGGAGGTGGGGGGCTCCAGGGCAAGGAAGCCCTAACAGACCCTCCTTCATTCCTTTCTTCCTCTCCTCCCTTCCTCAGATCATGGCTGAACGGCGCAGTGCCCGCTGTTTGGTAAATGGACTCTCCCTGGACCACTCTAAACTTGTAGACGTCCCTTTCCAAGGTCAGTGGCACAACCCCTCCACGTCCAGCTCAGCTTTGTTGGCAAAGGTGGAGTGACCTAAAAAGAGACATGAGCTACTGGACAGACATGATAGAAAAATGGACGCTAAATTCTTTGGATCAAATAAGTGGAGGGACTTTGGTTAAAGGGAGGAAAGGGGAAAGGGTGGAGGTAGGGCTTTGGCTGGAATGTCCAGCTCATACCTTGGTGGTGGGGACTCGGGCTGAGCAAGATTGACCCTCCTTTTCTTCCTCACAGTGGAATTCCCAGCACCTAAGAATGAGTTGGTGCAAAAGTTCCAAGTCTATTACCTGGGGAATGTTCCTGTTGCTAAACCTGTTGGTATGTATGTTCTCCTTCACTCAGGCACCACCGCCTTGATCCCGAAGCTCTGCTCCCACCCGCTGCCTCTCAGTGCCTCTTGTACCAGACTTTCCTCATGTTTGATGTCACCCTGCCCTTCAAAACGCATCCCACCTCCCGTACCTCTGTCCCAGCTGCACTCTGTGTCCTGTGTATCACGGCCGTTGACATACCGTCCCTGAGTGTGAACCAGTGAACCAGGCACATAGGGGGACCCACTCCTGAATACTGCAGAAAAGCTTTGATTACGTTGGGAGACAGGTCTGAGATGATTGGAGACACCAGGCAGCAGCCAGGAGTGGGACTGGGTATTACAGCACCAACTATGGACTGTGAGCATCTACAGAGGAAGCAGTGAGCGTAATTGTCACGTGCTTTATTGCTTGTAAAGTGCTTCCTTATGTATTATGTCATTTAATTCTTGAAGACCCTATGAGGTTGTGATTATGATAATTCCCATTTTATAGATATGAAAACTGAAGGTAGAGACTATCTGATTTATATTTCCTGTGCATTCACAGCACCTGTTCATTTATTTGTTCATTCACTATGAAGCCTACCATGTGCCAGGTCCTGGGAGAACAGTGGCCATCCATAGTCCTGCTTTCATGAAGGTTACAGTAGAAAAAAATAGGAACTAGTCAGATCACACAAATAAATGTGTAATTATTGATTGAGTTATTCGTTGAAAGAAAGTAGCAGGGTGCTGTGAAACTATGTAACAGAGAAACCTCATTTAGTCCAGGGAGTCAGAAAAGACTTCCTTGAGAAAAGTGACATTTGAACTGAGACCAAAAATAAAGAGAAACTAATGTGGTAACGTGGGATGGAGGTAGGAGTCAGGTAGGGGAAGGTTGTTCCAGGCGTAATGAAGAGCGTGTGTGGTGACCCAGAGCAGATGATGCTTCTGCACTTTGGAGGCACTGAGAAGGGGAGAGCGGTGCCAGATGTGGCCGGGAGCTGAGCAGTGGTCAGACCGCGTGGGACCTTCAGGCCATGTTAACGATTTGTTCTTCAACCCAAGAGCAGCAAGCAGCTCTGGAAGAGTTTTCAGGAGAGCTCTCAGCATAACCAGATTTGAATTTTGTAAAGCATACATTGGCTATACCATACCAAGGAGAACGTTCAGTAGGTGGAAGTGGGCGTAGAGAACTCAGGAGGATCTTGCAGCAGTGGTGGCCAGCACAGAGAGTATCTTGGACTCTGATAGAAATGAAAAGGAGTCTGTCGATTCAAGAGATATTTAGACAGGTGGCCAAAAAAGAGAGAGAGAGACCCATTTAGACAATTGAAATCAATAAGCCTTGGTGATTGATTGACTGTGGGGTGAGGGACAGAGGTATTAAGGGTAACTCCTGGCTTCCTGGCTTTTGAACTGAGTGGAAAGCAGAGCCATTCTGTAAAGGTAGACCCTGGAAGATGCCAGTTTTGGGTTGTTGATTGTGAATTCAATTTTAAACATGCAGAGTTTGAGCCCTGGCCGGTGTGGCTCACTTGGTTGGAGCATTGTCCCTTAAACCAAAAGGTCATGTATTCTATTCCTATTCAGGGCACATGCCTAGCTTGCGGGTTTGGTTCACGTATAGGAAGCAACTGATCAATGCTCTCTCTCTCTCTCCCCCCAGCCCCGATGCCGCCCCCTAGCCCTTCCTCTCTCTCTGGAATAAATAAATAAATAAAAACATGCAGAATTTGAGGCGGCTTGGAGAAACTGGGTGGTAAACTCAAGGAGGTAGCTGGATTCACAGAGAGGTCTGGGCCAGAGATACAACTGGGCATCTTTGGGTTATAGAGGTAATCAAGGCCACGAGTATGGAGGAAACTGACCCCGGAAAGTGGGCAGCCTGCTGTGAAAAGGGAAGTGAACCTAGGCCTAGCCTTGAGGCCCTCCAACATTTGATGGATGGTGGAAGAGGGTGAAACTGCCAAGGACAGTGAGAGCAGGAGAGTTCAGAGGAAAAAAGGCTGTTTCAAGAAGTGGTTGGGTGTCATGTGAAAAGGCACTTAGGAAGACCTCAGCAGTGTTTGGTGAGTGGTTAAACAAATGCATGAATGAGACTTGCCTTAGATGACACAGTCAGGGGATGGTAGTCTTAGGACTCAAACCCTGGTCATCTTTAGTTCTTTCCTCTTCCTCTGAAACCACGCTGCCTCTAATGACCAGCACCTTAACGTTTAATGAGTGAACCCTTCTTAGAAAGGGTAGGGATTGAGCTGGAGTTCGAAGGAAAGCTGCATTTGCAGAGGAGTGGCTATTGCAGTTGGATCCAGTAGGACTGCTACAGATACGGAGCCGGAGGTGAGAGAAGTATGCTGAGGGAGCAGGAAGGAGGCTCAGCTGACCCCTACACCTTTCTGTCAACTCAGTGGGACTGCTCTGACGAAGCCAGTTCTTTGACACTAGTAGGCTCTAAGCTCACTTCTTGTTTCATATTCTCCTCCCTTTTCTTCTTTTTAAAATTTATTGATTTGAGAGAGAGAAACATCGATTTGTTGTTCCGCTGATTTATGTACTCATTGGTTAATTCGTATATGTGCCTCGGCGAGAGATGGAGCCCACAGCCATGGCGCAGGAGATGGCGCTCTAATGAGCCGAGCAACCCAGCCAGGGTCGTCTGCTCCCTTTTTAACCTCCAGGGGTTTAGCATCGGCTCCTGCTAAAGCTGCGATACTCATTCACTCAACAAACAACTACTGACTGCCTGGTTTGTGCCAGCCACTATTCTAGGTTCTTGGTATATGTTAATGAACAAAACTGACAAAGATTCTTGCCTTCAAGTAGCTGACATGCTAGCCAGGAGAGACAGACAATAAAATAAGTTATGTAGTATGCTGGAAGGCAATAACTTATAGAAAGAAAAAATGGACAGAAGGATAAGGAGGGTAGGGAGTGTGGGGTTAGGAGTTAGGGTTCAGGTTTCAGTCCTGAGTTGTTGCCAACTCAGGCTTTTTCCAGGCCCTGTTCTTCCACTTCTCCCCTCCTCCCCCGCCTCCTGGCTGATCTTCCCCACACTGTGAGGCCAGGCTCCACCCTCACAGCCCCATCTGCTTCTTAAGCAGTTTGACTTTGATGTCTCATCCACAGCTCATGATCTTTGAGACTTTCTATTGACTGGCCTCAATGTCATGAACATCACAGCTCTCTGCAGCCTGACCTGGCTCGCCTGCTCCTACTTGCATTGATGCCCTTCCGTGGACTCCCAGGTTACTTGGTTACCCCAGTTTGGGTGCATAAGCACAAGCTGCCTTGAGGGTGACTTGGTCACATGTCTGGAAATCCTTCAGTAGATAAGCCCTGTGCTAGGATCGGCAATACAGAGATGAATGAAACTTGGTTTTTGTCCTTGAGATGGCCAGTTGAATGTGGAAAAGGCTTTCCAGCAGTTACAAGATGTTTTGCTAAGAGCTGACCCAGCAACACCCTCTCTCTGCCTTGCAGCAGGGAAGGCTTCCTGGGTAGGGCCTGGGTGAACCCTGGAGGATTTGAATTGGGAGTTTCTCAGATAGTCAAGGGGGTAAGTTAAGGTGCACTCCAGACAGAAGCTTGTCCCTCAGTGACAGTCTATGTCCCTCAAGGGCATCCTCTTCTCTCAGTTTGGATTCCCCACCTGCCTCGCAGGGCATTTGCCAAGATGAGAGGTTAATAAATGCTCCATTAGTCATTTGAAGCTGCAGGAGCAGTAAAATATGAGGCTTGACAGCTCAGATGAGGCCAGTTTTTAGAGGACTTGCATGCTTGGGAGTTTGGCCTTGATCCAGCCAGAGGTAAGATGAGCAAGGCCGATGTGGGGGAGGACTTTCGAGGATATTTGTCCTCTGGCCAAAAAGAGTCCATGTGGTCTGCTTCTAGTGAGAGCCTGGGAGCACTGGAAGGGGCAAGAGGGTCCAGGAGGGACCACTGAGGTGTGGGCTTTTGTGCTGGCATTGTTCACTCTTAGCTCTTCGCTGGAAGGGTGCAGATACCTAGGTCACACAGCCAGTCCTGAGTGGTGCAGGACCTGGAACCCATGCCTGCACCACACCGTGTGCTGCTGCCTGGGTTCTCCACTGAGCACAGGTGGAAGTGGAGGAAACCACTGTGTTTCAAGGGAAAGTTGACTGATCTAAAAGCCAGGTCTTTGGGTTCCTTGATCTTCGAGCACATTATAGAAATTATCTATAATTTCTGTATAGACATATTAGATTTATCTATACAGAAACTAAGGTGGCAACTGAGATTTTGACAGCTCTTCTATTTCTGGAACTGGGAATATAGAGAAGAGGCGGGGAAAGGCGGGTTAGGAACCCAGGCTCTGAAAGCAGACTGCCTGTGTTCAGATCTCCATTCCTCCCAGTGACCTAAGGTTTATTACCTGATTTCTGTAAGCGTCCTTATCTATAAAACTGTGATAAGAGAATCTGTTGTGAGATTCTAATAAGGCATTTAATGATTTAACACAGTGTGACCCAAGAGTAAACATTTCATCAAATAGGTATCTTAAAAAAAAAAAAAAAAAAAAGGTTGGCCCTGGCTGGTGTAGCTCAGTGGATTGAGCTCAGGCTGGGAACCAAAGGGTTGCCAGTTCGATTCCCAGTCAGGGCACGTGACTGGGTTGTGGGCTAGGTTGTCAGTGAGGGCCATGTGAGAGGCAACCATACATTGCTGTTTCTCTCCCTCTCTGTCTCCCTCCCTTCCCCTCTCTGTAAAAATAAAATAAAATATAAAAAAACCCCAAAAAACCCGAAAAACAAAAGTTGGGTCTTGGGGGGAGGACTGGCCTGAGGAATTGGTTTGGGAGTTGTTGTTGTGTGAAGCACAAGTTCTAAAAGTGGAGGAATAAAATGTGGGGAGGTCAGAGCTTTGTTGCTGGGGGAGGAGCGAAGGATCAATTTGTTTAGGCCACTGAAAGAAGAGGTAGAATTGGTGAAGAAAACCAAGGTTAGGATTCAAGACGGAAGAAACCAGAAAAGTGGCAAGTCCCTGAAGCTGAGGAGGAAAGTACCAAGGAAGGGAAACCTGTGCGGCACTGGGGGGTAGGGGGAGGCAAGGGCTGTGGGTGGGTGAAGTCGGGATGGAGCAAAGGCCCTGGGTTTGACTGGGCAGAGCTGGAGAGTCTAGAGTAGATTAGGGGTGTCCACTCCGCACTTCCAGTGGTGCCATGTTTCTGTCCATATCTCCTAGGGGTAGACGTAATAAATGGGGCCCTGGAGTCCGTCCTGTCCTCCAGTAGCCGTGAGCAGTGGACCCCAAGTCACGTCAGTGTGGCCCCTGCCACCCTTACCATCTTGCATCAGCAGGTAAAGACCTGGGGTGGCAGAAGAAGGCATGGCAGTGCTTTGTCATAGAGGGGACACGGGGGCGGGATGAGGGCAAGAGTTGCCAATAAGATGGATTGCCCAACAGAGCAGAGTCTGGCTGTTCCTTACTAACTGGGTTTCCTCCCTCCAGACAGAGGCGGTGCTGGGAGAGTGTCGGGTCCGTTTCCTCTCCTTCCTAGCGGTGGGCAGAGATGTCCACACGTTTGCGTTCATCATGGCTGCTGGCCCAGCCTCCTTCTGCTGCCACATGTTCTGGTGCGAGCCTAATGCTGCCAGCCTCTCGGAAGCTGTGCAGGCTGCATGCATGGTAAGTGGTGGGGAGGTGGGGTGCTGACACTGACCCCAGGTGGGGCAGGCTGGAGAATGACTGCCCGCCCCCGCCCCACCCATCTCTCTGCAGCTCCGCTACCAGAAGTGTCTCGATGCCCGCTCCCAGGCCTCCACCTCCTGCCTCCCTGCACCCCCTGCTGAGTCCGTTGCCCGCCGTGTAGGGTGGACTGTCCGCAGGGGTGTTCAGTCGCTGTGGGGCTCCCTCAAGCCCAAACGCCTGGGGGCCCATACCCCCTGAAGCCCTCAGTTCTCTCTCCACCTGCTTGCATTGGGCCCCAGGGAACTCAAGGCTATAGGGCAGGGAGGGGCCCTGGAGGCTGTTCTTAGGCCTCAGCCCCACCCCCTCCCAAACTGCCCCTCCTCAGTAGCTGGGTTCCCTGCCCAGGGGCTGGAGAGGGAGACCTCTAGTCCCTTCAAGGAACTACAGGAAGCAAGGCCAGCCCTCCCCCACCCCACCCTCCATCCCCACATTTCAGGTGGAGCAGAAGGAATTCTTCTAAGCCAGGCCCCATCTTTGTGGGGTCCAGCAGGGACAGAAGGAGGGGACCAGCCCAGATGTGGATCCCCTCCCCCCTGCTCCATGGCTCCTCTGCTGTACTGATATCACTAATAAAGTCTGTCTGTCCTGCTGAACTGTGTGACTTCCTGTGTCTGCACCCCCCCCATCACCCTGATCCCTCAGTTAGGATCGTGTTCCCCAGGTGCCCTGCCCTGCCTGCCTTGAGAGAAGAAATTGGGACAGTCACAGAGGGAGAGGATCTGGAGTCCAAGTCTCTTATCTTTATTTTAACAGCCTGGCAGCCAGGCAGGCGGCAGCAGCAGTGTAATGTTCTTGGCTGGCCAGCACAGGCCTGGGGCGGCAGCTCCGTCTGCTCTGCCCGGGGCAGTGCCAACGGAGACCTCTGCTCCACGTCAGAGAGAGGACAGCAGCCCCAGGACGGCCTAGATGCTGCCAGCAGGCAGGGCCACGAACCCTCCTTCATGTCCTGCCAACCCAGCTCTAGGAAAGAAGGTGCTGTCTCCCCCGTGTACTTGGGGCCCAGGATAGACTCTTCACCGCGGATATCCTTCCCACAGCGGCCCTCAGGGATTTTTGCTCCCTTCCTAAGACACGCACTGTCCCAACTTCGGGTGCTAACAGAGCGGTGGGCGTGGCCGCAGGCTCCGGGCCTCAGAGACGCTCGCTTTTGACAACAGGTGGCGACACAGAGCAGGGCTGTCGGAGCGGGCGGAGAGCTGGGCGCACAGAGTAGCGAGGCGGCAGGGTGTGCCGCAGGGCTCGGAGGGCGGGTGGCCCTTATGGTAGAGAAACCAGAAGGTCTGGAATAGCTTCGTGTCTCCCCGCATGCGGTATACCAGGTCGTGCCAGGCTCCAGGAAGCGCATTGGGCAGCCCGTAGGTTTCTCGAGCCCTGTACAGGAGACGCCAGTGTGGAGTGGCTCCGGGCTGATTAGCCTGCGTCAGGTTTAGAATGTAGGTCTCATGATCTAGGACCACGTGAGAGCTCCCCGGGTAGTTGCCATCTATTTGGTAGACCCGGTAACCTGCAAAGAGGGAGGGGCTGGCTGAAGATGGAAGGAGCAACAGGAGGGAGGGGCCTCACGTCCAGCCCCTTGCTGGCCTAGGCTCCGACCCTGCCCCATTAACCCACCAATTTCCCCTGTTTCAGCAACTGCCCTCAGCGTCTCTCACCAGGATTAAGGCCGATGTAAGTGGTGGCACTGGGTGCCAGGAAGGCCACAGATAGCGGCCGGCTCAGGGTTTCCTCGTCATAGAAGACTTCAAATTCATCCACGTGGGTGTGGCCAAAGAATTGACCAGCCAAGATGTTCTCATACCTAGCCAGAAGACAGGAATCATATTCAAAAGGCTTTAGGGAGGAGGAGGATAGGATGCCTTCTTTTTCATCCCATTCAAATAAGTAGCCTCCCCACCTGGATCCGGCAGCAGGGATGTTGACAGGCTCAAGGGAATTTCAGTCATCAGATTCTTCCTCCCCCTATCCCCACCTCCCTCCTACCTGGCTACAATTCGGTAATAATTCCAGCTCCAGCTCTTCAGGCAGTGCCCTGGGGGGATGTGGCCAATTATGTGCACCTTTGGGGAAAGATAAGCACAGTTATCAGGGCAGGGAGGTGTTCAGAAAGCCCTGGCCAACAGAGTTGGTACTCATCTCTTCTACACTGGCTGGTACTCCTGGCCAGAGAGAGAGGGAGAGAACAAAAGGACTTCTAAGGGGGACCTTGAGCTGAACTCCCAGAGAAGACCATTGCTGGAAGCTTCTCTGCTCACAGGTGCTACAGCTCCAGACAGGAGTCTGCTGGCAAGAGCCAGGCCACCTACACCACCATGCTCCCCACTCCCCCTCACCTTGTCACCGTGATCCTCAGCAGCCTGAAGCTCCCCCACCAGCCACTGGAGCTGTCCAGCAGGATCTGTGGAGTTGATCAAGAGCCAGAAGTTCTCACGGGAACAAAAATTCATATTGAGAGAGATGAGGCGGAGGCCGGGGTATGGGGAAAGGGCATAGAACCCCCCAGTTCTGAAACAAAGTGAACACGAGGGATCAACACTCATTCATAATCCTGGTCCTGCTTGCCCAGTCCTGTGCTAGACATGTGGATGGAGGGCAGAGGCATACAGAACATCATCATCTCTACCCTCAAGGAGATCGATCACATTCTAGCTCAAGACCAAACAGCATGATGATAGGGCCCAAGTGGCTGAGGAGTGGTTCAGAGGGCTAAGGGCTCTAGGAGTTCAGGGTAGAGAGAAAAATGAGCTAGACTGGGAAGCAAAGGCCACTCAGGAAAGATGACATGGGCTTGGCTAGGCTGGGCAAAGGTAGGATGTTAAACAGGGTGGGGGGAAGCATTCTACAGAGGGCCAACATGAGCACAGCCCAGACCAGCATGGAGAGGGTTTGCTGCCCGCCCTGGGAAGGAGGGTGGTTGGAGATAGGGGCAGAAATGGAAGGTGGAGTCAGATTAGGGAGGGCCAGGGAGGAAAGGGGAGGACTCCTGTGAGAGTGGTCAGAGATAACGCCCAGGTCCCCTGCTCCCTTCACTTTTATCCACCTTTCTTTTCCATTTCTGTTTTCCCAAGGACCTCAAGTACCTGAGGGTGTGAAGGGCGTCAGCAGGCAGCCAGGGCTCCCATGCCTTGGCCATTGCCTCATAGAGCCAGCGGGAAGACTGGTTGCCCTCTATGAAGGGGGGAGGGAAGCTGTTGACAGGTGTGCTTTCGTGGTTGCCCACAGCAGGATACACGGGCACCGGCCCCAAGTACTTCTTCACAAGGGCCGTCACAGTGGTCAGGGCCTGCAGCTGGTCCTGACGAGACTGGTGCCAGACATTATGCGCAGGAATATCTCCTGTCCAGTACACCATATCAAAAGGACCGGCGGGGCCCAGCCCGCTCAACATGCTTTCCAGAGTCCGCAGGGGCAGGTCACACTTGCTGTACTCGCCCCAGTATCCAGCACCTGGGCGGGAGGAGGGTGGCAGGCCAGAACCCCGGCGGCAACATAGCGGGTCCTCACAGTCAGGGTCTGTGCCCTCCAGGTAGTCCCGATCCCAGTGCAGGTCAGTGAGGAAGAGGACACGGCTGACAGGGGCACCTGGGGCTGGGGGATTGGGTGGCTTGGGGGGTGGCTTCGGCACGGCTGGCAAAGAGATGTTCCAAGATGAGAAAATGTCCCAATTCCCACAGGTGGAGCCTAGGAGCAGGCCACAGGCCTCAGATGGGCTCAGTACTGAGCGTCTCCACACCTCCACCATGTCATCTTCAAAGAGGTGGACAGCTGACTCGCACACAGCGGGTGGTGCTATCTTCAGCAGCTTGCACACCTTGATGGCCAGGGAACCCACCCGGGCCACATTGACCTCATTCTGTGGTGGGAAAGCCCAGTGGTGAGAGGTCAGAGACAGAGCACAGAAGCTAGGCCAACCCTTGGCTAGCAGCTTTTGGGCCTTCATATCCCAACTGGGGCTGGGCTGGACTCAGAGCCCCCCAGCCCTCACCCCCCCACAGCAATTGCCCTGAGACTCAGGCAGCACCAGGCCAGCACTTCCTCTTCAGTTCCGTGGCCAGTGGCAGTTCAGGCCTTTGCTTGCCGAGCTGGCTTCCTCAGGCACAGTCTGCAGGATGCCCTGAAATTTGGGCTGGGCACAATGACAAACTCTCCAGGTCTGGGGACACACACAGGGGCAGGGCCCTGTCTGCCTGGGGAGCCTCATAATGCTCACCTAACAACCAGTGCTCATCATAACACTATCAAGGGTTAAGGCAGCCCTATCTAGTCCTATCCTCCTGGATATATCTTAATTCCAGTTCCTTTTGAGTGGGTAGTACCAGGCATGGTGCTCAAGGCTGGAGATGCCAAGTGGAAGGCAAAGGCACACCAGGGTGGGTGTCCCCGTCTCTCCCCTGGCCAGTTGTCTGGCCTTGGACAAGTGACTTCACCCCTTTGGGACTCTATTCATTTGTAAAATGGAGATAACAGCTGTACTGAAACAAGCTCGCAGGCTTGATTTAAACTGTATAAAATGGCTAGCACAGTGCTCAGCATATAATTTGCACTCTTTCCTTACTTTACAAGGTCACAATGGAGGTAGTGGTGGCAAATAGCCACGAGTGTCTCCAAAGGAGAGCAAATTCATTAATGGCTTGTGGATGCCAGACTCTCCCCATGAGGGATGCTCCTTGGGACCCCAGGCCCTGGCGCTCTCCTGTGGCCTGCTTCACCACAGTCCCTTCAGCACTCACCTGCAGTCCGAAGTCGATGGCAGTGAACAAGCCTTTGCAAACTGGGCAGGTGAGGTTCCACCACCCAAAGGTTTCCTGGAGCTGGGGCACTACGCGACCGAAACTGGCGAAAAGGCCTTGGGTGGGAAGTGGGTGGGCCCCCGCGGGAGTCCAGAGGACTAGGGAGTCGAGTATGGCCAACGCCAGCGCCATCCACAGGAGCCCCAGGATGGGGGCTCCGAGGGATCTGTCCCATCGCTGGCCCCTGCAGGACTTGGGGTGGCTCCGGCCGGGATTTACTCCGTGGCGCCGCATTGCCTGGCTTCCTAGACCGGTCTGGTCTCCTGACCCGGCCCTGCCAGTCTAGGCCCTGGCTGGCCTCAAAGCCCTTGGGACAGCGCTAGGGGCAGCCGGTTAGTCCCGCTGCAGTCGGCTGACAGCTCAGCCGACAGCCTCAAGGTAGCTCCACCCCTTCCTCTTCCTACGTCCCCCGCAGCTGTTCGCCGCGGAGGCGGGGAACCTTGACAACGCCGTGGAGGCGGAGCGGGCTCTGCTGGCCCTGGACCCGCCCCTGACCGCGCCCGGGATCCCGCCCCTGGCCCGGCCCTGACGGATCAAGTGTGGCAGGTGGAAGGCCCATCCGAGGCTCCTAGGTACCACCTCTCTCCAAACTTGCGCTCAAATTCCTGGAGTAGCTAACGCCAGGCCCACCTGGCATTTAACGTGGAAGGGGAGCTGCGGGGAGCGGGCTGGGGGATTCTCACGCGCAGTGTGTCGCCCCTGCCGAGAGGGCGCGTCCCCTCGATTTCCCAGTTCTGCCACTGGTGCCAGCCCCGGGTCACCGGACTGAGATTCTTTGAGTCACATTTGATTCAGACTTCTGAGGGAAGGGACCTTGGGCTCAGATGGGGAAACCCGTATTTTAATTTTATGGATGAGGAAATTGACGCTAGGAGATGGCGAACTAAGAAGAGGTAAAGTCAGGAGGGCCGGGAACAGGGACTCAAACTTGGGTCTCCCGCCCCCTCTATCCATGATGATAAAAGTTGTCATTTACTGAGCTCTATTTATGTTTCCCACACCAATCCAGACACTTTATAATTACGAATCTTCAATTCTGCCAACCCGAAGAAGCAAGTATAATACTATTATTATCTCCATTTTACAGAGGGGACACTGAAGCCTGGGGAAGTGGCAAAAGTGAAAATCTAAGCTGTTTAACTCCTGGAGTGCTTTTCCGAGACCCACAGAGTCCTGTCAATTCTTTCCTTTGAGAATTTCTTCCAAGTGACTCTATTCCTCATTTCTGTGGGCATTACCTCAGAGTAATTGTGGTATAACAAGGAACATACTTGGCCTTTGTCTCCAGTTCCTGGCACAGAGGTCCCCAAACCCTCTGAAATTTCCTGAGCTGTGGGACTGTCTTTTGTTACTTATGCAAGCCTCTTAAAAATCACATCTGAACTTATGCTTATTAGGTGACTTAGGGTGGGGTCCCTGGATAGAAAATGGGGCTGGTTACTAGGAAGAAAAAGTAATTAGGGGGTGAGAAATTTCAGCGCCACCCCCCCCCACTCCCCCAGCCTCCACGGGAGGGAGTCAGGCTGGAAACTGAGCTCTCTGAAAACTCTTTGAGAGCTTCCGACTGGTGAACAGGGTGCGGGGAGGATGGTGCACTGCAGAGAGCATGGACATTTCATGACATGCCCCCTTCTATACCCTGCCCCAATTCATTTGTTTATTCTTGTGTTGTACCCTTTACATGCTAGTAAATGTAAGTGTGGTGTTTTCTGAGTTCTGTTTCAACAAATTATGAAACCAGAATTTATAGCTGGTTGGTCAGAAGCACAGGTGGTGACCTGAGACTGGAGACTGGCTTTGGCAACGGGCGTCTCGTAGGAGCCAGCTCTTTCACGTGTGGGGTCGTACACTGCCTCCAGGCATGCAGTCTGAATTAAATCGGATTGTCTACAACCAGTTGGTTTTACAAAATTGGAAAGTTGGTTGGTATCAGAGAAAGCACCCCAGAACTGGCATCAGAAGTAGGATTTGCCAGACTGGCCCTGGCTCACGGAAGCATGTGTTTTGGGAAGATAAAAGATGAAAGGGTAGAGGATGAGGAGCCTTTGACTCCTGGGGGTGATGTGGCCACCCACGGTATGGAACAGCAGCTGTGCTGCAATTGCTGAAGGTTGAGAAATAAAACGGGAAAGGAAAAAAAATGGAGTCATAGCCAACCTGCTAAATTACTAAAATCAAGTAGGTTGAGGCATGAGGAAATGATCCTATTCCTGTTCTAACTAGCCTGGGAACTAAAACAATTGAACTTTCTAGTCCTGTGTCAATGCCTGGATATACATCAAACTTCCAGATAACTTCTGGTTATCCCCTGAAGGACTAAGGAAAGAATATTTATATATCCAGACCACCTGACATCTGTGGACAAAAAACCCAAAACAAAATGACAGCAACAACCACGAAAAAAATGATTCCAGGGAAAGTAACCTTGTACAAGGTGATCTGATCATAAATTCCTCACTGAGCACATCCGGGTGGGTAGTTATACCCCAGGCACATAAATTTTTAGTAAAAAGTTTATCTTTGCCTTAGGCAAGTTCTGTCCTTTGCTTCTATGTATCTAGATTAACACATCTTTGAATTAAGCCACAACCACCCTCAAGAGATTACATAATCTTGTTAACATCCTGTAATTCTGTCCCTGCTTTGTTTTCCTTCACCTCCAGGAAATCTTCCTTACTTTCTCTACTTAATTTTAAATCCATAAAAGAAACTGCAAAATTGTTATTTTCTGGAGCATTTGAGATCTTGCTCCCTGGAGTCTGTCGTTCATTTGGCTCAAATAAGCTCATAAAAATTCTCTACATGTTTGGGCTTTTCTTACAACACATCCATTATCCAGACCACTGGTCGACTAGAGGATCACCATCTCTGGACCAATCCAGAGGCTAAGGATGCAGGACTAATAGTTCTCAAGAATGCACTTTTTACTATAAGAACTCTAAGTTTGTTTGTTTTTTTTTTTAAGATTTTATTTTTAGTTATTTTTAGAGAGAGGGGAGGGGAGGGAGGCAGAGAGGGAGAGAAACAGCAATGTACAGTTGCCTCTCACATGGCCCTCACAGGGACCTGGCCCGCAACCCAGGCATGTGTCCTGACTGGGAATCGAACCGGGACCCTCTGGTTCCCAGCCCGCGCTCAATCCACTGAGCTACACCAGCCAGGGCGAACTCTAAGCTTTTTTAAAAAATTCTTTTTCAGAACACTCTGGGTATAGCTTAGTTGTGCTTCTGAATGCTTAAGGAAATGGAAACTAACAAGAAAAGAGCAAAATATATAATTTCTTCATCATTGCTGTCTGTAATACATAAATGAATGTAAGAGAGAGATCTGGGTCAGACTTTGATGCTGGATTAAGCACCAATTTTGGTTGGTCTGAGCTTTGGCCACTTATCTCAGAATCTACCCCAAAGGGAAAAACTATGTAGTGACAACAGAGAATACCTCTAAGACTCTGGAAACCAAGAGGTAGTCCATGAAGGGAGAGGACAAAAGCAAGAAACTACTGAAACCAGAGAGTATAATAAGAAGGAGCTGTTTTATTTTGAAGATTATCATCATCACATTCCTGAAGAACTTTACTAAAATGGTTTGTGGGGGTGAGTAATTTGGGGGCAGTATCTTTGCTTTTAAATACAGTAGAGTGGAAGAGCATGCGTGGGTTGATACAGGACCCACAGCTCACTATGGAACAATCACACTGTCAGCTTTGTTTACCCTGGACTCTGTACCAACTCCTCTAAATGTCAAGTAGAACACCCCAGATGAAGCAGCTGATCTGTTTTGTCTGGAAGCCAAGTGTGACTGCCTTAAAGATGACTCATCTTCACCTGCTGACTATGCCCATTACCCAGGTCACAGTAAATGCTATGGTTCAAGCGGGCCCCTTTTACATGGGTACCACTTTAGTCATGGTCCCCCCACATAAATTTACTGCTGCAAAATTAAGCAACAGTCACTTATAATAACCTATGAAACTGCACATTAAATCTGTAATTCCAGTCAGCAGCTGAGAACTGGTGGGGAAATGTCTCCCTCTTGTGGATTTTTAAGGGAGTACTAGAGGAATCTTAAGAATTTAAGGGCACAGGCCCTGAAGAAATAGTTTTTTCTGACAGGCAATTCTAACATAATGCATAAAGAACCCTGAATGGCAGGGGCAGAGGCTGAGGAGGTGGGTTTTAGATTCAGGATCTTGGCTTAGAATCCTGGCTCTGCCACTTACAATTTTGTGTGACCCTGGAAAAGCATGTCACTTTCCAAAAGTCATTTTCTTCCTGTGTCACGTGGAGATAATAGAACACATTGTGGGAGTCAATGGGAAAAAGAGTACTTAGAGCGATGGATAGTACAGAAATAGTCTTAGTATCTGATGCCGCGTCTTTAAGTTGCATCTTCCAGCTGTATAGATTAGCCTTAATTTAATGAGATCCCGCTCCCAGCTCTTACCGGCTTTGCAGGCCCCCTTCACGGTGTCCATTGTCAGGGGAGAGGGACTCGGGCTGCAGTGAGGTGGAGGACAAAGGAAAGACGTGGGTAAGTTTGAAAAATCCTATCTTTCTCCCTCAGTGGAAGATGTAGGGGACATTTATTTAACAGACACTGACTGTATTTTGCCATGTATAGTGCACACTTTTTTGACCAAATTTTGAGGGAAAAATAAGGCTATACATTATAATAGATAGTACCTGAAATATTTTACATTTGTTCTTGTGTTTTGTAATTATTTGTTACATAAAATTTTTTGTACTGTAATATTTTCAAAAATAAATGCTAACATTCCTTTATAATACAAGAATCACAAGTATCTAAATATATTGCCAGGCAATCACACATTCATTCAGTTCACACACACACACACACACACACACACACACCCCTCACTGGATTCAGCCTCCCTGGAAAAGCCCTATGGTCGTCTGTTGTTATTCAGGCAGCCTTCGGAGGACCTCGCTCTCCCCACCCTAAACTTCCCATCAAAGGATTCATTCAACAAACTCCATTCTCTTCTGAAGGGAGAGGGAGAAATTCTGCATCTAAAAAAAAATAATTAGCCCTGGCTGGTGTAGCTCAGTGGATTGAGTGCAGGCTGGGAACCAGGGGGTCCCGGTTCGATTCCCAGTCAGGGCACATGCCTGGGTTGCAGGCCAGGTCCCCAGTGAGGGCCATGTGAGAGGCAACCATACTTTGCTGTTTCTCTCCCTCTCTTTCTCCTTCCCTTTCCCTCTCTCTAAAAATAAATAAATAAATACATAAATAAATACATAAAATCTTAAAAAAAATTATAATTAGAAAATTTCTCTATATTGCCCTGACTGCCCTGGCTGGTGTGGTTGTGGATTGAGCGCCAGCCTGTGAACCAAGGGTACATGCCTGGGTTGTGGGCCAGGTCCCCGGTGGGGGGGTTGCCAAGAGGCAACCACACATTGATGTTTCTCTCCCTCCCTTCCTCCTCTCTAAAAATAAATAAATAAATAAATAAAATCTTAAAAAAATTTCTCTATATTGTTATACTAGTAACCAAGCAATTCTAAACAGTCTGATGAGATCTTCCAGGTGGACGTGTGGGGAGTTGTGGGAGCAGAGAGGAGGTTTGTCACCTTGAACTGAAGGCCTTAGTGCAGGTTCCTGGGAAGTGATTTATGTCTGTCTACGCTGAGGCCAGAGGAGTGCTTAGATGCAGGAAGACCAGTGCCCCTGGAGAGGGAACTGCTTGCAAGGTCCTCTGGCAGGAAGGGCTGGGCAGGTCCTGCAACTGAGGGAGCAGACAATAGGATTGGAGCCATGAGGGGAGTCAGGAGTTGAATAGTGCTGAGGGCCGAGGCTGGAGAGACTGGCAGGGTGGCCACATTAACAGAATTACATAAGAGTTTAGTCTTAATCTTCAAAGGAATGGATGTATTTATTATAAATTAGTTCATTCATTCATCCATCTGACCAGCCAACCAGCCAGCCATTCCCCTGACAAACACTTTTAAAAGTCTATTCTGCAACAAGTGTTGCACTAGGGACCTGGAACCACAGAGTCCCGCTAAGACACCAGCACCTCCCTCAGACCTGCCCTCAGGGACCTGTGGAAAGAAACAGACAGGAAAACACAGCCCTACCATAAAAGGCCTTTGATGACATGCTTACCTGGTACTGTAGGGGTCAAAAGAAGTGGTTGATTCCTGCTAATTAGGGAGTAAGGGTTGATGGAGATGAGATTAGTTTTCTAGTCTTAAAAAGTAACTTAGTATTTGCTTGGAGAACAAGATTGGAAAGAAGTTTTCCATTATGTCTCAATGCTTGTGATGCATTAGCCTTCTTTCAGAACTTACACAATGCGCTTCCAGTCTTCTCAGGGGCTTGCACATGCTGTTTCTCCTACCTAAAAAGGTCTTCGCTCTCTTTTCACTTCATTAACTTCTATCATTCTTCAACTCAATTTTTTTCCTTTGGGGACACTTTCTTGATCTCTTTCTTCTCTTCACTTCTCTGCCTTTCTCCTTCCTTCCTCTTTCTCCTCCCTTTTCCTTCATCATATTTCTATTTACAGTTATAATTTTACATTTATTTGTAAATGTAAATTGTCATATTTGATTCATACCTTTCTCCTCCAGTAGAGTTTAAGCTTCATGAAGACAGGGACAATGTCTGGTTTTGCTCCCCCAAATATCCCCAGTATTCACCAAAGTGTTTGGTATATCTCAGTAAGAATGACTGAATAAATTAGAAGTGAGACACAAGCAAAGGACTAATGGCAGAAAATACTATGCAACATGGGGAAGTATTACAAAGTTTAGATGAAGGGTGGTTTTGAGAGAAGTTGCAGGGGAGGTGGGTAGGCAGGGACAAGATCTTGAAGAATTTAGTTACAATCTGGACAATAGAGTCATTAATGATTTTTTTGGAGTTAGTCTTGCTAAGCTATGGAGCTTCAGTGAGTACTGACCAAGGAGATCAACTGGTGGAAACAGTAATAAGTGAAATCAGAGATGGTGAATTATGAAAAGTGGGATTTAAGAGAGGTCACTCAGCAGGTAGGATAGATAAAAGAAATATTAGGAAAGCAGCCTTAACACAACCAACTAGATGCTATTGTGGATGAAAAAAAGGATTCTAAAAAAAGGGGGGGGTTCTATGGAAAGTAACCTCACAGGGTGATCTGATCATAAATTCCTAATTGGGCAGGTCATGGTGGGTAGTCATGCACCAGGCATATAACTTTTTAAGTAAAAGGTTTATCTTTGCCTTAAGTAAGCCCTGTTTTCTGTTTCTATGCATCTACATTAATATGCCTTTGAAAAGAATCCATAACCACTCTAAAGAGAGGCCATAATCTTAACTATCCTTTAATTCAATCTCCACTTTGCTTTTCTCCCGTCTCATGTACTCTTCCTTAATTTCAAATGCGTAAAAGAGGCTACCAAACTGTTATTCTCCAGAGTATTGGAGATCTTGCTTCCTGATATATGTTCTCAGTTTGGCTCAAATAAACTCATAAAAACTCTCCATAGGTTTGAAGGTTTTTATGTCAACACTATGGGGAGAAGGCTCCTGATGCCTTCCAAGGAGTCACCTCAGGTCCATAAGTAAACAAGTGAAAAAAGTGAGTACTTGAATTAAAGACACCAGACAGGGTTTCTGGTTTAGGAGATAAGCAGATGGAGCACCAGTGTAAGTGTCAGAGTGGGGCAAGAAAGGGGATATAGCTTCCTCTGAGGCTGAAACTAGTGTACTTCTGTCAAGGAAAGAAGGAGGTAGGGAAGATTACATGCAGGTGGGAGAAAGCAAGGTGGGGATTGGTTAACAGGACAGTTAATATTATGTGCTGTCATCATCAGAGAAATGCAAATTAAAACCACAATGAGATACCATCTCACACCTGTCAGAATGTCTGTCCTCAATAAATCAACAAACAAGGGCTTATGAGGAAGTGGATGGAGAAAGGGGAATGCTTTTGCACTGTTAGAGGGAATGCAGATTGATGCAGCTACTGTGGAAAGCATTATGGAGATACCTCAAAACATTAAAAACGGATCTGCCTTTTGACCCAGTGATCCCACTTTGGGGAATATATCTGAAGGAAATGCAAAACACTAATTCGAAAGAATATAAGCACCTTTATGTTCATTGCAGCATTATTTACAGTCACCGAGATATGGAAGCAGCCCAAGTGTCCATCAGTAGATGAATGGATAAAACAACTATGGGACATTTATACAATGGAATACTGCTTGGCTGTAAAAAAGAAGAAAGCTTTACCCTTTGCGACTGTATGGATGGACCTGGAGAACATTATGCTAAGTGAAATAAGCCAGTCAGAGAAAGACAAATACCATATGATTTCACTAATATGTGGTGGAATCTAATGAGCAAACTCAACTAAGCAAAAAGAGACAGACTCATTGAGAGTAGGACGACAGCTGGAGTGGGGAGGTCAGCGGGTGGAGGGACTGAGTTAAAAGGAAAATGACTCATGGCCATGGACAGCAGGGTGGTGATTGTGGGGAGGGAGGTGTAAGGGGACTAAATGGTAATGGAAAAAAATACTATGAAAAATATTGAGAGCAAGAAAAGTGTAAGTGATTTCAGTTAAATTCAATAAACATTTATAAGGGCTTAAAAAAAAGATTATGCACTCTCTTGAGGGTGTGTGTGCCTTTGCGGGATATCACTTCAGGCATCTCAATGGTGTTAACCTAGATTCGCAAGAACAGGGCTGGCTTAAAAACCTAAGTAAGTCACAGGCCTGGGGCATGACTACCCACCCTGATCTGTTGAATTAGGAATTTATCATTTATTATAGCACCACATTTTCCTCCACACTTCAGATCCAGGAGGGGGAGGAGCAGGAGGAAGGAGACGAGAGGATTTCAAAGTCCCTCTGATCTCTCTCAGGTAGGAAGTGAGGTCACACAGGCCTTGTCTGTGTTACCTCCTCCCCCACTTGTCTAACTTCTTGTCCTTCAAGTTCCAGTTTAGCAAGTTCAAACTAGGGGGACTTCCGCAGGCTCTACCCACACGCACCCTCAGGAGACAATTGCTCAGTGTCTTCCCCACTAGACTAAGGGTGATGGGGTGGAGACCTTCTGTTTCACCACTTTATCCTCACTCCCTGGCGTGGTTTGTGGGGCATAGTGAAGGCTCACTGCCTATTTGTTCAGAGGGAAAGGAGTAGGCCTGAGGTGGGGGGTCTGGAGGAGAACATTGACAGTAGAGATGAGGGGAATGGGAAGAATATAAGAAGAAACAACCAACATTAAAAAAATATATTTTATCGATTATGCTATTATAGTTGTTCCATTTTTTTTTCTCCCCTATTCCCCTCCGCCCTGCATCCCCCCTCTCACCAGCCTTAGTTCATGTCCATGGGTTGTACATATAAGTTCTTTGGCTTCCCCTACTATTCCATTTCCCCTACTATTCTTAACTTCCCCCTGTCTATTTTGTACTGACCATTTATGCTTCTTATTCCCTGTACCTTTCCCCCATTCTTCCCCTTCCTCTTCCCCTTCCCTGCTAATAACCGCCTCCAGGTGATCTCCATTTCTGTGACTCTGCTCCTGTTCTACTTGTTTGCTTAGTTTGTTTTTGTTTTTCTTTTAGGTTCAGTTGTTGATCGTTGTGAGTTTGTTGTCATTTTACTGTTCATAGTCTTAATCTTCTTCTTTTTCTGAGGTAAGTCCCTTTAACATTTCATATAATAAGGGCTTGGTGACCGAGCCCCAGTTTTCTGTTTCCCGGCCCGGGGTGAGGTAAGCTATGTACCCTCTGGTTGGGGCAGAGAGCTAGAAACCATGTGCTCTCTGGTGTCGTCGGTTGGGGAAGATAAAGTCTTGCAAATCACTAGTTGGCTGTAGTTGTGTAAATTGTCTGGCCTTGTTTAATTTTCTTGTGTCAGTTTCTCTATTTCACTTGCCCAGGAATTTTCCTAGCTTCTTACTCTCCTGTCATGTTTCCATGGCCAGAACCGGGTTGCGTTATTTTAATGAGCTGCCAGGGAAATGGAGAAATGCAATTTTTGTACCAGGAGGAGGTTTACTCAGCCAAAATTCAGATTCAACTGCCATAGACTGTGGGAGAACGGCTATTGAAGGACAGTAGCAGTCTCAGTTATACTCGTACTTTTCTTCTGTGACACCTTCGACCTCTTCTACTCAGCTTGAAAATCCAATGGACACTCCATCTTTTAAAGTTAAAATAAAGCAAACCAAGACAAAACAAATGCAATCCCTCTCTGGATTTAATCCAGTCTCCTCCAACGATCCCCATTTTTCTGGTCTCTGAAACAGGGAGCATCTCAAAATAGCTGTCTCCAGCTGCTCACCTATTTGTCCTTTGAAACACTCCAATTTCATCTTGTCCCCACCATCTACCAAAACAGCTAAGTCACCTATGACATCCACATTAACAGAGCAAATGGATATTTTCAGTCTTTCTCTTCTGGATCTGCCAGCAGAATCGGACCCATTCTTTCTGCTTTTTACTTTTGACTTTCCTCCTTTTTCTTTTCTTTTTTTTTTTTTTAATTATTTTATTGTTGTTCAATTACAGTTGTCCGCATTTACCCTCCCCCCACCCCACCCCAGGCAAACCCACCTCCCTGCCTTGCCTCCCCCCCCCTTGGTTTTGTCCATGTGTCCTTTATAGCAGTTCCTGAATACCCTTGTCCCCCTTCTCCCCTTCCCCCTCCCCTCTGGTTACTGCCAGAATGTTCTAAACTTCAGTGTCTCTGGTTCTATTTTGTTTCTATGGTTGTATTTTGCTTGCTTACCTCAGAAGCGTCTTGGCTGTGACTGATCTGAATTCCCCAGTAGCTGATCTGGCCTCGGTGCCTTCGCTCCTGAGTCCTCATACAAAACTTTTTAACATTTCATATAGTAGAGGCTGCATGATGATGTACTCCTTGAACTTGACCTTATCTGAGAAGCACTTTATCTGCCCTTCCATTCTAAATGAAACTTTTGCTAGATAGATTATTCTTGGTTGTAGGCCCTTGCTTTTCATGATTTGAAATATTTCTGTCTAGCCCCTTCTTGCTTGGAAGGTCTCCTTTGAGAAATCTGCTGACAGTCTTATGGGGATTCCTTTGTAGGTAACTGTCTCTTTTTCTCTTGCTGCTTGTAAGATTCTTTCCTTATTCTCGACCTTGGGTAATGTAATTATGATGTGCCTTGGTGTGTTCCTCTTTGGGTCCCGCTTCTTTGGGGTTCTCTGAGCTTCTTGGATTTCCAGGAAGCCTATTTCCTTTGCCAGATCTGGGAAGTTCTCCTTCATTATCTGTTCAAAAATACGTTCAATTTCTTGGTGTTCCTCTTGTCCTTCTGGCAGCCCTATGATCCGG